>JAVSBS010005878.1:68346-102554 GCA_033124195.1 Coracias cyanogaster | reverse complement strand
GTTTCTTCAGTCTATCAGTGGACATCCACTGCGCTTGTTGCCAAAGCTTCTAGCGAATATTCTATTCACCACTGAAGAGAGTCTTCTCATGCCCTCGCTCCACGGCTTTCTCCATTGCACTGAGTAGAGTGATGGCTGTAGGTGATGGAGAAGACTCTCTCCAGCATGGTCTCGCAGGAGAGTGCTGTTACTAAGTCAGGCAGAAGGTTTCCCTCCTCTGCTTTATTGAAGTTAGTATTTCCTTTTCACACAAGCACGCGGAACAAAACATTTCATTTCAGAGCAAATGGAATGTCAAGTGAAATGATTTGGTGGGGGGATTTTGTTCTGCAGACAAAAAAAAAGTTCGATCTAGGACTCTTCCTTTAATATTTTTTTTATTATTATTTTCACTCTATATTTTTGGGTTCAGTGGCTGAACCGGAAAACTGATTGTTCCTACAGCCCGTGCATAGAGCGGGAGTACAGATGCAACTAGAACCATATCATTTAAGTTTGAGCTTGTGTTTTAGGGCTGGCACTGAAAACTCTTTTGAGGTTTAAATACTACTTTAAAGATAGTGATAGAAACGCGAGGGTTTGGATAATTGTCATTTGTCCTTAGATTAATTACATTTAAAAAACAGCCAGAAATTGTATGTTTTAAAATAGGAATTATGGCATTTGATCCTGATAATTTTAAATTAGTTTCACAGACTCCATCATCTGACTTGATTGTGATCACACACATAGCTTAGCCCAGCCAATACATGGTCGTTAGGCACAGAAATGAGGTGTTTCTGCAAAATACTGTCTTATTTAGGTCTCTGCAGCAAATGGAGCCTAGAGACCAAGCTGGGATCAATCCCCTGCCTGCTATGTTTGGGGCCAGAATTGAGACCCGGACCAGGTAAAGGATGAGGATGTTGAGGCACCTGCTAAAGTGGGATTATGGGAAGAAAGTATGTGCTAAAGACACGTATTTGGGGTAAGGGTAAAACTGAAGCTGGGAACAGTGTGGGGTCATTAGGGGATTAGAGATAGTCGGAAATGTCTGGAGTTCATCAGGTGCTATTAGGATGGGAGTTAGTTCCCCAGACAGCACCAGGGTTGGCCTTGTATAGATTTTGCTGTTGGTTTCATAATTGCTCTGTAATTATTACAGAGAAGCTGCGATACTCATTTGTAAAAGCCTGGTAACCTGAAGAGCTAAGTGATGCAGCCTTACAGCAACCCTGCCGCACTGGGAGTCAAGAGTTATTGATCCAGACATCCCAGAGGAACAGACTCGTTTTAATCAATGACAAATTGATTTCAGAGTGTCTGTGGCTCCATTGCAAGTGCACCAGTGTTTGTTTGGCCCTCTTTTACAGCCACTTTGTGACTGCCTTAGAAGCATTTCTCTTTCTGCTGTGCGTGTAGTCTGTAGAGAGAGGATCCTTCAGAAGGGAGTTTGGGGCTGTGATGCATTTTCAGAAAGAAGCTAATTTCTGTCAAGTGGCAATGGAAGTAGCCGAAGGGAAAGCATCATCAGGCTGAGTGAACCCTCCCCAGAACAACCTTCTCCTGCTCTTAGTTGCATTAGTTTTTCATGAACTTTTATGAACAGTTTTACCACTGAAGGATGGAGCAGTCTCCTCAGGTTTCTAGTCAATGTAAGCATTTATTATTGTTTTGTTGAACGTTTTGCTGTGGAGGAGTGCTTCACATCTTCCCCAGACTGAAAGTCAGTCTAAATCACAATGATCCTCCCTTCACATAGGTATTGGTGACCTCTGCTGATCCCAACAACTGATTTGGACTTTCTGGAGCTGCCCTTAAGTGTTGGCCCCAAGCTGAGAGCTATCCTTAGCCTAGTCCTTTCTTGTGTTCATTAAACACCTTTATCCAAGCGGCCGGTTGGAAAGCATCACTGCTCAGAGTCCATCAAGCCTGGACATGGGTGCCTGGTGGGTGCCCATGGCTGCTGACTGTGGCATAGGCACTGGGTGTCCCTTACAGGGTGCTTGTGAGGTCAGCAAAGCTTCTGCCTCTTCTTTTTCAGGAAGTGAAAATTTGAGCAAATAATTGAGCGTAAAGAAGCTCAATTCTTGTTTTTCTTAGCATTTTCCTGCTCAAGTTGAGCTAGAGCTGAGGAAAGCAGGTCACTCCCTGCTGCTGTCATAGGTGGGTGAGGTTTAATCAATGACTTGTAGTGGAAGCAATGCTGGCTTAAACTTTTTGTCTGTGTCTGGAAATTCTTCTTTAATTAAATATTCCAAAGCAGATATTGAAGTTTTTAAAGGCAATTCCTGTTTGTAAGACTTACTTAATGTACCATAATATTCCCAAATATAGCAAAATTTGCTGTAGGCAGGTCTTCCTTAACTTACAAAAGGGTCTTGTTCTTTTTAAAAAAAACTTCCATTACTGTCTGCAAAAAAACTAAAATGTCTCAAAAACCTGCAGTGTGTTTTGGAATAATATTATGTCATATATAATTCTGTGAAAGCCCTATTATTGACTCATGGATAGTCTCCATTAAAATATTAAATTATAGAGCCTGTCTAAAAAATCACTAGGAGTGATTACTTACTCTGAGTATTTAGATGAACCAGTGTAACTCCAGTTACTGCAGTGGGTCACTATAATCCTGATACCATCGCATGGTTCTTAGTGACAGCGATCCAGCTCCCACACAAATGAAAAGTAAAATCTCAGCATTTCCAAAACTCCGAGCCCCTGGGAATTTCATCAGGCTCAGTGAGTTCAAAAGTTGGCATCTGTTGTTCCTAATTATTCCATAATAATTAGTGATGCAAATCCCACTTGGGGAGGATCTTCCCTATGCTTTTAGAAATGAGCAACAGAAGACAGAGCCCTCGGAGCTGAGGTTCAGTGCTCAGTGAGGTGATTATGCAGTTACGTTAGTAAGGATTAGAAAGAGCAAACCAGCTGCCTCTGCTGCTCCTGATAACACCAAAAATGATATTTTCTACTTGGTGTGATTTTTCAAGACAAAATACAAAGTATTATCTGATGCATCAGCGGTTTACAGTTGAGCATGTCTATATAGACTAAATAAATTATTGGTTTTTGTTTTAAATACCCAGCTCCCCCCAGTGTTAATGTTTTAACATTAAAACAGCTAATTAGAATGGTTTCAGATGGAATTTATTTGCAGTTGGTTGACAAAATTCCTCTGATAATTCTGTTCTCCATGATCTTATCTCACATGATGTCTGTCAAACCAAGCCATGAGAGAAGATTTGGGCCCTCTGATTTCAATCTTTTCTCTAAATGGTTATCTCAACTTGAACGTTCTTCCTGTAAGGTAGAAAATTGTAAATTTTTTGCACGGTTACAGTAATTATGTTATATGTCAAGAAAGATTGTGACTTATTTTGAAAAGGCTGTATACTGTCTAGCAACAGTTACCCTTGGACAGTACAGAGTGGGCATAGCATGGGTAAGACTGGAAGACCGTATGTTTGGGATCATGAAATTAAAATTGTGCTTCTGTTGTTCCTGTTCCCAAGGGGAGGTGGCTCTGATTTTGTGCAACAACTTCCAGACAAGTATCTGCACTGCCCTGTCTCCAGCATCATGGCCAAGGATTTCAGTGCTTCAGAAACATCTGTGGGCTTTCCAATAGCGAGTCATTGCTACTGCTCTTTGGTCGTGCCAGGCTACCCCTCAAGACACTTTTTCTGTCTCTCTTTTAAAAACTTTCTCAGTAATACGTAAAGTCTGATTACGTGCAGAAGTGATCAGCTATCTAGATTGCCTATGGGGAATTTCATATTCATGAAATAACTTAAACATGTTTCTTACTCTCTCAGATGATTTAGTTTCAGTGTACAAGTTATCTCTGCAATGTTTGACTCTTAAGGTCTCCTGAAAAAACCAGGAGGTCACAGAACAACAGGAGTGCTGGCTGGGGGAGCTCTCTGCAAGTCTCTAGTCCTGCTTCCTTCTTGGAGCAGGACAGTCATGAATGCTAGACCAAGCCAGCCCTGGCTTTCTCCAGCCAGCTGTTGGAAACCTCCAAGGATGGACTTTTCATCACCTCTCCAGGTACCTATTTCAGGTACTGCACTACTGCCTGGGTGAAACAACTCTTTCTAGTGTCAAACCTTTACCTCCTAAGCTACATCTTTTGGCCACCATCCTGTATTTCACTGTCTGCCACTACCAGGAAGAGTTTGGCTCTGCTAGCCTCATAACTCCATTAGTTCTGCATGAATTTCTGGTGTGATGAGAATGAACCTGATATCTCTGTGCAACAACACATGTTATCATATGTACGTATCCTAGCTGAGGAAGGGAAGCCATAGTCACCACATGCATACAGAAACACACCCTAGTTATTGTCACATAGGATGCAAGGGTTGGCAAAATAGCAGGGCAAACATTTTCAACTCTTGTTTTAAACTTGTGGCTCATCATCCATGCTCCAAAAAATGTCACCTTCGTGCTGCAAATACTCTGGCTATTGCCCTTGGCTCGTGTGAAGCAGTTCTTAGCACTGCGTTGTCTTTTATGAGCCGCAGCACATGGGCTATCTACAGTAAAAAGACTATATGAGAATCTAATGCTTGGTGCTGGATGCACACCTGAAATGGGAGCCATGGCTGCTAATTTAAAAAAAAATAAATAAAAGGAAAGAAATGGAGACCCCCACCTTTGACTTGCTGGAAGTTACTGGAAAAGTATGTCTGCCATTGCCTTTGGTGGCACAAGCCCACCACACAAGGGTCTGTTCTTCCATTCTTTGTGACTTAGTAAGATTTTGGAAGCCTTCTAATTCTGCAGGCAGAGAGCAAGGGGGACATCGTGCTTTTTCACTTAGACCCTGAGGAAGACACCACAGTGGTTGTGTGATCAGAGTCCTTTGCCTGAACATTATGCAATTAAATTCAACTTTCCTACATGCGTGGGTCAGCCCCTGCTCAGGATCATCTCTTACAGAGCAGGCAAGTGCTGTAGATGCTGCTTCTGCTCTGCACCTCTCTGGTTTTGACCCAATATTTCATCCAGAACCTGAGGAATCCAGACAACAATAAACACTGTTCAAACCTTTAGTGGTAAATAACAGATGCCATTTCAGTGAGTCAGCGTTTTCTGACAAAAGCAAAATGTGATCAGGAAATCCCTGACCTGATCTAAACCTCACCAAAGTTTTGGTCAGTGTGTACATTTTCTCCACTGCAGAGCTGTAAATCATCATTTTACTACGGATGTTGAAAAATTCTGCTCTCCCAATGCAGAAACAGTGCTGCCATCTCTCCTGATTAATTTTCATCAGTCTTCTCATAGTAACTGTTGTTTTAAATCTCCTTCACCTAAATTCCTGGGAATATTGGCTTGGTTTTTGTCTGTGGGGCTGATTTGTTTGCTTGCTCGAGGAGGCTTTTTTTAAAAAAAATTTAGTTTAGTTTTGTTTAGTTTTAAGCACTTTCTCTACCCCTACAACTAAAGAGTAAAAACTTTAAAACCCAGTTGAACCATAAGGATCATAAACCAAAGTACAACCAAAAAGAACAAATACTGACTCCATTTCCTCCTGGATTTTTCAGGCAAATTCAACCAGCTTTAAAACATTTAAATGGAGATACTGGTATTGCATAATGTGGGCTGCATCCTCATACCTCCTGTTGCAGTTGAATGACAGTATACTTTGTACATCATCTACGTCATCTGCACCTTATGAGACCGATGTTTTATTTCTACATATAAATACTGTGAGGTTTTCCCTCTCTCCACTGCTCTTGCTTGCTGCTGGCTGGTTTGGTTGCATAATTAATTGAAGAGGTATTTAATAAAAGGAGCTTTTTCTTTGAAGGTACATGGTCCACCCTTCACTCTCCCCTGCCGTTGTTGCAGTAAAGTGCACTTCCACAATTACACCATTAAGCAGGGATGTAAATTAAGCTGCTGGACTAGCAGATAAATGAAACTGTCACATGTATAATTGCTAGGCAAAGTGGCTACAATTTTAGCTATTTTCATTGGCTTATTATTGCAGCTTTCCATTGCTAAAATAATAAATCATTGTTTGTGTAGAAAGAGGTATGTGCCACATGAGAGAGAGGAAGAGCTACTGCATATGCAATAAGGTAGGGTGTTGGCAGATTTTTAAGCAGTGATTTTGTATAAGAGAGCTTTGGCAAAGCCCCAGGTCCATTGTAAGTTAGGAAATAATTATTTGAATGGGATGCAGTGCTGGGCTGGATGTTTTGCCAGTGTGCGTGGACAGTGCGCTAAGGGAGACGCTGAGAGCCGAGCGTGGGGTGCAGGCAAGCCAGGGGAGCACCAGACTGATGCTCTACCTGTACCACTTTCCTGGTGGTGCCTGAGAGTGGGTCAGTAGCTCCACAGAAGTCATCCTCTGTCTTGTCTGTTGAACTGTGAGCGTCTTTCAGGGATCGCATCTCCCCGCGTACACGTGCCCTAGTTCACTTGGCGATTTACATTGGGACATAAGGCAGCAAATAACTTTAAAAAACCTCGGCAAGCTTTCATTCCCCACCCTGCCCTCCCCCCCACAATTAATTCTTCCTTAATGATAGTTTCTGCTTAAAAGAGAGTATGGGTGTATTTGGTAATTTCTTTCTTTTATGGCATCCAAGAGACTTATTCATATGCCAGGTGACTAGAACATATCTTTCACTTAAGTGAAATGAGAACAGTTTGGTTCATGCTTTTGATGTGTTTTTCTGATTGCTCTGTGTAACTTTAGCCTATCTGTTATTGCAGGTATTTGGAGCACTCAGCAGTACTTGCTTTGGTATATCAACTGGATGTTTTGATTAGTTAAAACTTCCATTTGGGGAAAACCCAGGATTAGAAATTCAAGTTTTATTAACTGTGCCTACAGCAGAAAGTCATCTGAGTTTCAAATAGGTCTCAAGAGCTCAAGAAGCTATAAATCATTCAAGCTCGTTAGAAAGTTGCTTAAGCTCTATTGTTTACTATCTCAAAATTCTCTATTATGCAGAATTTTATTCTGTATAAAAAGTCCCTACAACTCCTTGTTAAGAAGAACAAATGCAGATCTTTGCTCTGTCTATTCTCATGAAGGAAACTTTTGAGATATCACATGAAGGATACATATTGTGCTTTTAAAAAACCCACCAACAACTTTGGGCATTTTTGGACGAAGTTTCTAAGGATATTCAGTCCCTCAAATTGATGACAGGCAAGTGGTGGAAGCCCCATCTTTAGTATATTATGCCACTGTAAGGAGTCTCTGGTGGGTCACTCAGACACACTGTCTGCTTCTAAAAATACTGACCTCGGTGTCTTTCTTTACCCTAAAACTTACCATTGACAAAGGAACACTAACCTAGCCTGGAGTTCCTACTTTTAATTGGAGAATATCACATATGTAGGCTCTGAATAGGTCTAGCACAGTCGCAGATCCAATTCAATATAAGCGAGGTGTTTGGTCTTTCCGCAATTTCCCAATATTGCAATTTTCACAGAAATATTAGCAGATGAAGATAAGGCAATTTTAGCTATTCCGCAGTGGCATCCTCTGTACTGATTTCAGGCTCTTCTTGAAATGCTAATATATCATCCTCACTGCTGTACTCTTGCAGCCTGCTCCCCGAAGGGGATTCGGATTGCCTTCTTAGCAGCAGATTATTTCCTGATCACATTTCTCATATTAGGGAATCCGTGTATTCAACAAGAGACCAAAGCACAATGATCATTTTACAGTTTAGCTTTATCTAGTCATCTATTAGCAAGTCATATGATATTTCAAGTCATTTCAGCTTTGATGAGGAAAAGAGCTCACCAAGACATTAATCACTCAGTAGTTTGTATACAAAGGAAATTGGTGCCTCAGAGCATCTAAATAAAATACTGTCTCTTTGCCTAAAAAACAAATATTCTTGCTATCAAGGGCACCAGAGGATGTTTACAGATGCCTTCATGTGTCTACTTTGCTGGACCATTTAATGCTAATCTAGTGCTAGATTACCTTTCTGAAACTGCTAATAAAATCTGTTACATTACTGTGTTTAGCTGAGGCCCCAGGGCTTCAGAGATGAGACTTCTATCCACTGACAAATCATGGCTGGATGAAAACTCAAAGCAGATACTTTTCTGCATCAGGTGTGAAACACACTTGCATCCTAATACTGCCAAATGATACGGTAATGGAGGGATGTGTAAAAGGTTTGTTCATTCCACAGCAGAGATTTCATCTGGGGATGAGGGCAGGGGAAATACATATCCTTGAGCTATACGCAATTGTTGGAAGGCCAAAGTGGATGTAAAATGCTGTTTGGCACCCAGGGAATGCAGATTTTAAGGTCTATTACACAGCAGAGAGTGGTGAAGGCTTGGATCCTGTTTGTCTTCCTAGCCCTGCTAGTCTCACTGGTGCAAACAGCCCAGGGAATTCAAGAGCACCAAATGCACCTCAGTGAAGAGAGGCTTGATAGGAGATTTTAAGCTGGCTTAAATCTTTACTATTCTCTCATGTCCTGGTGTAATTATGCCTGTTAAACTTCTGGGGCAAGTACTGTAAGAGCTGGTGAGCAAAATGGGCCCTGGAGAGCATCTCTCCATATGGCAGCACAACTGGAAGACTGAGATTTTTCCAAGACTAATGTGACCCATCAGAGCTTTGTGCTAATGTTATTGATGGAGTTACTCTATTGTATTTATTGTCCAAATCTCTTCCCTTTTAACAAATGGCAAACTGTACTTTACAACCATTGGTATTCTTGGAAGATTCCCCTGGAAAATATCAGATTCCTTTGTGTAAGGTGCCTTTGGGGTCTTTAATGTTTTGGATGGATAGTGCTGGCTAGCGTCCAACTGGAATGTAATTTGGAAGGAAGCTTCAGTTTGATTTTTCACAGCATTGTATCTTGTGCAGGCCTTGAAATCTGGGCACTGAGAGTGGGAGATAAAACATCTCCCGTACAGAACTTGAGGACACCACACTGGCTTTGTTCTCTCTGTAGTGCCACCCACAACTGGAAACCAGCAGGAAATAAAGCCTCCTTTCTGCTTTCCAAGTAATGCATCCAATTCCTACTACTTCAGATGGCAGCAGATGAGCTACTCATCCAGAATTTCTTTATCATCACTGCTAAGAAACAGGCATTTCTAGAGCATGATTCTCTGATCCGTTTCAGATGGCTGCACTAGGAGAAGGTGGGATGCGCTGCTTATCTCTGCTGCCTGTGAAGGGAGGCTGTCCAGGTCTTGTTCAGAGGTAGGCATCTCATCCTAGTTAATATTCAGCCCTTCCCCTGATGATCTTAGTTGGCCCTTCTAGAGAAAAAGGCCTCTTCTGAGTCAAACTGTGTGTGTGTGTGTGTTTTGGCAGCTGAGCAGTGTGAAAACACAAAGCCCAGTGCAGGGATGTAATTTGTCCTCCAACTTAGAAAAGCTCAGTGATGCTCTTCCACCAGAAGCACTGAACTCTGCAGAAGGTGAATTACCCTTTGCCAAAGTAGGACCCCAGGCCTACAGGATGTTGGTTCCCTTTGGCCACTCCTAAAAGGGGTCAGCAATTTCCTTTCAGAAGCAAGAGTGAAATGAGAGGCTGGGGCTTAACCCTCAGTTGTCTGCCCTTAGTGCAGCAAGGAGTGACTGCACACGGCAGCCTTCTGCCATACCTTTTACTTCAGCTGCCCACCCTCTCCTTGGGATATTTTCCCTGGGTGACCAGATTTCCAGACTTACCCCTTGCTGTGAGTCTTATGGGAGAAAAATGAAGAGTGACTTAAAGGCACAAACTGAAAAGAAAAGCGAAATAGCTTTGTTTATAGAGGGGGAAAGAAATTAAGAGTTGGCCTAAAAAAAAGGCTGGGAGATGAAATGAAGATAAACTGTAAAAGAGCCAGCAGTCAGTAAACTGGATGGTCATTTTTTGTTCATGAAAACTCTTTGCTCTTACAAGTACCAGTGACCCTTGAAGGATCTCTTTGATTGATTGGACAACTCCAGCTAAGTGGGGAACACAGCAGTGTATTTCTACTAGATCCTAGAGACAGGCCTGCCAGCACAGGCTCAGCAGCAGCTTGGATGGCTCTTTTCTAACCATTTTGCACTGCTATTAGACATTCTGCGGGCTGCCAAAGGAGGGATAATGAAAATCAAGCCAAGGGAGGTCTAAAAACTTCACCCCATCAAGGACAGTGTGTGCTGTGTGAATTGTCAGGAAAGGTTTAGATATTGGCACAGTCTTCTTTCCTGGAGGCAGGACAGTCAGGCAACTGAATTCTTCATAAATTTTCCTGTCATTCATCTGCCAGGAGTATTTTTCAGAAAGGCTACTGTTCCGTCCAGGTACTCCCCTTTTGTAATCGAATGATGATTTATTATCCAAGTACTGAAGAAAAATATATTACTTTGGAATTTATGAATGTGTAATGATATGCAAGCCATAATAATGAATCACTCCTTTCCCTCCCCTCCCTTCTTCATGTGTATTTGGGTGTTTATTTCCATATAAATTTCCATTTTTTAATGTCCTCTGAAGTTCCCCTTCACAAAGGGGAATTCCCAGGTTAAGGTGCTGGAGTGTTTGAGATACCCGAGGTAAAGAACAAACAAACAAAACCTCTATGCTCTCCAGTTTTCTACTTCCCTGTTTGCTTTCCCAGTGCTTGCTCACTCTCCTTGTCTGGGCTGTTGCTGTCACATGTCTCCCTTGCAGACATGTTTTTGACTCGGGTTAACTATTTACTTAAGGTTTGGGTGTGGAACATTGCCCAAGCCTGAGCACAGGCTAAGGCAAACTGAGATTCTTGACCACTTCACTGGCATCCTGTGGTTCAGCAAGGACTGGTGCAGAGTTAGAGAAGTGCTGGATCCCCTGCAGGTTGTCCTGGTGAGAGGTGCCCAAGGGGTGGCACCAAAGGACAGCAACATTACGTGCCTTAGAGTCTTCCTCTGGTCCCTAGTCTTGGGTTTTGCTTGTACTTGAGTAGAACCGAAGGAGCCAAGGGTCTAACACAATCCAGGCTGGAATGGGAGGAAAAAAATCTGTTGTTAAACCCTTGAGGGAGCATTGTTGGAGAGAGTGAAGCCTGTCATGAAGTGAAATGAACCTGGTGATGCAGCCTGCTCAAAGTACCTGCAAATGCATGTGCTGCATTCAGATGTTGAACTCAGCTGCTGTGATGCCTCGCCTTTGCTGCAGGGTTGTTGTTCCCACTCTGATGCATTGCCTCATCTGGACCCATTTGGAAGACAAGGTAGTGACAGGCACAATGGTAGAGCCATTACAAAGGAAGAGATCTATCTGAACTGGGCTGAAAACGGTGTAAGCTGATTCAGTGGCAGGGCCTTCCCTGATGCTGTGCTCCACAAGGTGGGGTGGATTGAGGGCAAATCCATAGAAGTGACAGCAGTGAAAGCAGACCTGACTTCCCTGCCACACTCCTCAAACGTTTGCCAGGGAATCGTCTAGCTAGACTGATGCTTACCTCTATTTTCTAGAGTTATTTGCAAATATTTGTGTGCCATTTACAAGCTTCCCTGGTTGGTTACTATTATGCAGTTGGTGTGCTTGAAATGTAGTTGGCAAAATGTGTTCTTTTAGGTTGGAGATCTTTGTGGTGCTTAGAGACCCAGATCTACTGAAATTTGGAAGGAGCCGGCTATCTAGCACATAGAAATTCTGTTGAAAATCCCAGGCTAGGCCATTTGTCATACTTGGTATATTCAGAGTATGTCTCAGAAAAAGAAAACTGTTGTCCATTAAGAGCTGTAGGGAACAATCCCACCATTTTGGCTGCTCTGTTAAAGTCTCCCAAGGCAGGATAGACACTGCAGCAGGCTTCATTCCTTTTGGGCTACAACATGCGATTCTGAAGGGATTAATAAACCCACTGTATCCCAGTGAGCACTATAACAAGACGGTATTGAAAAGCATCTCAAATCCTCAGCAGAACTTTGGCCAGAGGCAGACTGCTCCGTGTCTGGAGCTGCACACACGCGGGCGCTCTTAGCTCACTCAGGGCTTAGTCAGTCCTTAGCAAAATGAAGACGTTACTGGAAAACCAGAAAACTTTATCCATCCTTGCAGGCTGCATTTGCATTTGAATGGGTTTTAGTCTTTTAATACTCATAAAAAGTGTTATATTAAATATTAATATATTTCTTTTTCTTGTGTTACTGTACACTTCCCACACACCTGGAAATTAACTCCGTTGTAACCACAATAACCCCCTAAAAGAGGACAAAAAGCCTGTTTATGCTAGTGGAAGAATATTGCAAAAGCAGATGGAAGAGTTTCATTTTTCCATCGGTCTGCCAAATTCCTTGACTGACAGCACTAAAGATACAGGCATGACTAGCTGTGTTCCTTTGTGATTAAAATGCAGCAGAACAACAGGGCAGGCAGTGCTTGGTAAAGCACAGAGAAGGAACTGGTAAAAACCTGCTTAACAGCCTTATCTTATCTTATTTGAGGGAGTGTCACTCTCCGGAGGTGGGTCCAAATGAGTGTGAAAATTTTGACTTTAGCTGCAGGCTGTGTTGTCACAGATGTTTCTGTTGGCTGGAGTGGGACCCTGTGTGTGTGTTGGGGGGAGCTGAGATGGGGAAAGGACCGTGTAAATTCCCTTTCAGTGGCTGGTGCTGTGGAGGCACACCAGAAACATCCTCATCTGTGTTGCCATGACCTCAGGGTAGGCAGTTGCCACGGGTTCTGGTGCAGTTCCTTTTACACTTACACCAGCTTGAGCAGAATTTGGTGCACTTTGCGCCCTGCAGCAATACCTGTGCTCTGAATGCTTTTGATTCTTTCAGCCTTAGGTTCTGGCATTCCCGAGCAAGATGCTCCAAATTCAAGTTTAAATTCACATATTCACAACACAGAAAAGGAAGAAGGGAATTTTCCGTAGGTATAATGGACTTTAGACATATAATATCTGAAAGCACAGTAATTACATTTTCATGCTCTCAATGTGAAATCTACTAAGGTATCTCAGCTGTAGTCTTCATTAAATCGCTATTTTATCTGAAGGTTTGTCATGTAAATTCCATGTCGAACTTCAGATCTAAGGATGAAGCCTCTGTTCTTCTGAGGAACAGGCTGATTTGTTTAGGCTTGCTACACTTATGGCGAATTCTTCCTGCCAATTGCTAGTGATTAAATAAAAATAGGGAAAAGAGGCTCTTACATGATCCTCATTGACTTTCTTGTATGTTGCAGACCAGCTAACTGGTCTTCTTATAGAGCTGACCTTACAGAGAAGGGACAAACTGAAAGCATCAAGACCAACCCTGCCTGATAAGACAAGAACTGCTGACTCAGCTAAGCCCTCTGTTTGAATTGCGCATGCTAAGCTAACAGACTATAGTATTTACAAGACTTCACTAAACACTTAAATCTACTTTGTGGACAAAAGGATTTAAAGTTAATTTATTTTGTTGAGAGAATAATTTAAGCAAGTTAGCATTTTGTTGACAGAATTATGATGAAATTCATTTTGTCTGCATAACTGATTGGACAGTTAGCTGAATGCATTTTCTCCCCAGAATCAAGTATGTGCCAGGACTGTCAAACAGGATTTCCTCCATGGTTTCAAGTCAGTTTGTCAACAAAATAAATACAAAATCCTTTTGTCTACAAAATGAACTTAGTTGTTAATTGTTTGTCGATAAAGAGTGCAAAGCCAAATGATCCTCTGTTGAGCACTGATAAAAATGTACAGGGGTGTGCGAGGGGGTGTGTGTGTGTGTGTGTGCAAACAGACAGAGCTGCGTACCTTGATTTGTTGTCTGAGTCCAAATGTCACAAACCAAGCGCTTGGCAGGGAACGGTGTCCAATCTAAGCTGGGGTGAGACATGGTCTGGATATCATGCTCGTTTTGAGAGCATCACAAGGAATTAACTGGTGTAGAAATACAAAGCACAGGGGCTGGAAAGCCGTCAATACTCTTTGTACCGGGGATTCAAAGCCTCCCATTGTGACTGTTAATTCCAGGTCTGCTTGGTGTGGTACAAGCACACGTGGGATGCGGTGGTTTTCCTGCCTTGAAGAGTTGTATCACGAATGGATGTGGTAGATGAGGAGCAGAGAGTGTTGTATTCAGATCATGCTGCCTAGGAGCTGAGGTGTAATGAAACAAACTCATTAGTTCGAAGTCCTGTGAGGAAACACCTCTCAGACACCAGGAATAGATTTGGGTCTTCTTGACCGCATAAATCACCCTCTCCTTCTGGACAGACACTAATTAAGGTGGTACACCACAAGCCATGTGCCCATACAAGATGGAAATTTCACTTAAACCTTGATTTTAAGCACAGTTAGGCTCATCTAAAGACCACTGATGGCTTCATTTTCTTTTGCTTTTTTGTATTTTTGGAGGTACAGTGTGATTGCAAGTATTCCCAGGGTTCAGTTTTGAAGATAGCATCTGGGGTGTCAGCTCTGAGCACCTCTTGGGTAGACCTAGGAACGTAGGAAATGTTGTGTGTTTTATTCTGAAAATATCATTATCCTTTTGGAGCAGTCTATTTAGCATCAAGTATCTGGAAAGGAGCAAGAAAAAGAAATATCCACTCATTAAATATGTCATAAAAATTGCACAGAATCATATTTTTTCCTCTTCCCTCTCCTCCTTTGTGCTTTTAAGAGGGCTAAAGTCAATGGAGGGTAGGAAAAATATGAAATAAAGCTATGAAGAAATACAGCAGTGTCATAGTGCAACATAGAAGTTCAGCCCTTTAATATGTTTTCATGTTCGTTCAGGAGGAAACAGCCAACTAATCCCAAAGTTCATTTATACTGTTTAATGCACCCTGGCTTTCAGCTCAGCTAATTGTCAGAAAAGTGAAAAGGAAAGCAAAGCAGTCCCTATTCAGCCGTGTTTCCTTTAAATATTCTAGTCACTGCCAGAGTGTTGAGGTTAAGGAGAGGCACATTGGGTATGGAGAGGCAAGGTTAAAGGCACGGAGGTTGTTTCTCCTAATGAGGTTTGTCATTTACAAGGGCATAATCATCTCTGCTTTTTGTAAGGGAACATTTCTGTCAGGAGCACTATGCAAGATGCCGTTTTCACGTTCTTTTGCAGAATGTGACCTTTTGGAGAAATGCAGCCCCGTACTTGCGGGTTTAAAGCTGCTCAGGCACAGCACACGTTGCAGCAGCACTGCCAGGAGCTCAGCTGACCATGGGGCCTTCCAGCTAATGCTGGACACAAAGAGCAACTGGCCTCACTTATGTTGGGAGGTGACAACCCTGTTTGGGCTTGAGTGCCTATTGCTCTTTATTGTGTGCATTTTTTACGGAGCTTCCACAATGTTTCCCTACTGGCTTTTGCTTTCTGGTGTGAACAACAGGTCTGCGGGGCTGAGCAGGAGCAGCCACGGTGGTTTTGCAGTTTGATGATACCATTTATTCACGCTTTTCCAGTTGAGCACATTATGCTGCATCCTGCGAAGAGCCACGGTTGCTCTTGCTGTGGAAGGTAAAGCAAATCAGACGTGTCAGACTCCCTTGTTGCTCACCAGTCACTAATGACTGCAGCATATGTTGCTGCTTCCCAGGCCACTGGGAGCTCAGCGCATCTGTCACTGCTCCAGGAGCCAAGTCCTGAGTGTCGATACCGCGATCCCTGTGCACTTAGACAGCAGAACCACGGTGGTGGTAGCTGGTCCCAGGCCAGTGGCGGTGAAGCTGGAGAGGGACCATGCTGGAGAGAGGGTGCTAGGAAAACTACGGAGAATTGGGCAAGAACCAGGGACCGTGACAGGCGAAGCTGTAATACCCGAATGACGCAAGTGTCTCATGGAAATCCCAACCTGGAAATAAAAAGGTTGCAAATTGCAGATGTTACATTAACATAGGTTCACGAGGCACTCGCTGGGGGCCGCATGCATAAATTGTCTGGGTAATTAAAAACTGCAGTGCTGGTGCTGAGGGACCTCTCGAAAGCCAAGATATTCAAAAGAAAGTGGTGCCTATAGTGTGGAGTGTCCACAAATATGGCCAGTATGTTATGAATGTGAAGCCCTAAGACCACATTTGTAAAACAACCTGGTAAAAACAAACTGACAAAAAAAGGCTGTAGTCACCTCTGTGTTTCAGATACCTATTCACTGCTCACCACCTCACTTATTTACCTTCTTCCCAGAAGATCACACTGCAGTTCCATTTTACCCTGAGGTCAAGTCTGTGGTATATAGGCATTCAAAGTCATACCTATTCATAAAACTGATTTTGCAGCCTAATAACTCTTCAGGGCCAGGCAGAGGAGAGTGGGATTTTAATGCAGGCAAGGGCAGGACACTTGGAAAAAATAAAGAAGTCTGTACTATGTGCTATAAGGAGGAAAGAAGGGAGTACTTGCTATTAAATTTATAATGCTGTACCATCTAATAAAAAACAAAATTTGAGCTACTGGAAAGGCCAAACCATGCTCTCTTTTGCCTATATGCATTTTCTTTGCTAATGTAGTTATTCCTGCTGCTGGCTCCAGCACAATCACCTCCTAAATTACTTGATCTACATTACATCTCACTTTCTAGAGGAAAGCATAAGTGTCATCTTAGTATGTTGAGGTGATGTAACAGTGCTTCTCAGTATGTAAAATATTATCAGTTTCATTTAAAGCCCTAGTAGCTAAGCACAGGAATGACTAGAGAGTCTTAGTCAGGTGTGTCTGCAAAGGTCACATAGGATTATTTTGAGTTTAAACTGGAGAAATGGTTTCTGGAAAAGCTGTGTGGTGTTTTGATACAAGGAGCATAAATAGCAGTAGTTATTCCACCTATATAAAAAAATAATCTTGATGTATGTGGTTTACAGCTTTGTGTGAAGTAGAGAGCTATAAAGGATGGTTAGATGACCCTTTCTGCATGCAGGGCACTGGAGGTTGGAGCTCTTCAAGGCATTTGCTCTTGTTTTGTCCAACAGAATCCCGAACTAATGGAGCTGTCATTGTAATCTGACAGGTAGCTAACATCTAAAAGGGGAAAGATACATGACTCAGAGCAGCACTTGTTTGGAGCTGTCTCATTAGTCACATGCAGGAAATCAATCAGAGTGTGGTAGGGCTCCCATAATTCAAATGAGAATGAAATAAAGTACATGTATAGTTCATAATCTATGCAGGTGACCATTTTATATCTGTGCTGTAGAGCTTTTCTGGCTCTGAGACAAATTTTTGTGGTATTCCTACAGGGACTTCTGGGTGTAGAGAGGTTCACAGTACCTCCCTGGACACATTTGCTTAAATATACCCTGGCTACCCTGTCTGTCCTTACAGAAGTCATGACAGGCTGAAGACATGGTCTGAGTGGTCTGCTGGTGGAAAAGGAGGCACAGTGAGAAAAGGAGGCAAGATTTCCTTCTCTGAAGAAACCTGAGCTGGTTTGCTGCACAGACATGCGGGATTTGTAGGTAGCCTGAACCTAGGGCAAGGGCAGCCTGTTTACAAGAGGCCCTGTGGACAGGCAGTGCCATGTCTTGGGGACAGCCTGGGATTCAGAGCAGGGTTGCCTTTCTCCATGACCTTGGAGCTGAGCCCTTACTCATCAACATGCTTGGAGCCCTTGTGCATGTCCAGGAGGTTTCTGTGTTCACTTGCTCATCTTGCTGCTTCTAAATCATCTCCTGGTCACCTTGTAATCTCCAGCAGCCTTGCTTTTAATCTTCCACTTATCTGGAGCCACAATGGCAGGGCCATCTCTCCATTAAATACTCATGGCACCCATCACAAAGCAGATGATTCCCTTTCGCTGTACTGCTCAGTGCAAGACAAAGGTCCCACTAGCAGATCCCTGCAACTGAAAAAAGGAGGCAGAGGGCACATAGCTGGCAACTGAGGTGCTGGAGATGTATCATATTAAGCTCTTATTACAGCAAATCACTTCTTCAAATTCACCTTTAGCCTGATTGAGGCCCCGCTATACTCATTTTGGTAACAGGTTTTGTTCTTACTGACCAAAGATAAATCCTCCCTTTCTTTTTTGGCAAAGAGGGATCCATCATGTCAGCGAGAGGGGCAGCAGCAGCAGTGTTATCTTTCTTCTCTTTTTATAGCCTAATGAAAAAGTATAAGAATGATGCTTAGAAACAATAGGGTTGACTCATAAGGAGATGACTGTATATGACTCATAAATTGTGAGATTATTCCAGAGACCTGAAGTACACGCACCGAGATTTGGGCTTAGGGGGTTTATTTTTCATAACTGGAAGAATGCTTGCGATGTGTTTGGAGATGTGCCTGACATACAAAATAACACACTCCATGTTGTTGTGTATGTGACTTGTAAGATTCAGTGGCCTTTCTAAAATATTCCCAGCCTCTGAGGAAATCCAGCATTGATCATGCTTTCCACATCCTTTGCTTTAACTCGGGAGGCTGTGGTAGATGTCCAGTACAGTGGGAACTGTAACTTTCTAAAGCCATTGAAATCATCGGCTTTTGTTAGCGACAGCCTGGGAAGGAAGTGTCCCAAACCAAAGGTCAGCTTGTGAAGATCCCCGGTGTCATCCTGAGATTTTGCACTGATTGAAGCCAGCTCTGCCATTTGGCTTTGAAAACTAGGAAAGCCAAATTCAGAAATGTCTGTGCCAGGGACAGACACCCTGAGGTTTAATGGCTGTCTCTTTAAGCACCACGATTAAGCACCAAGTATCCTTTAGTGAAAAAGGTGTGCACTTCCACTGTTATGGCCACTCTAACCAACCCTTGTGATCAATCATCTGTCCTGTTCAATTAGAAAAGAAAGGTGTCACTTGCCATCCCTCTGCTAAAGGTGTCCTTACAGTCAGCTGGATGGAGGCACCTGACCTCCCCTAAGCAAGACTCAGGGTCATGGCATGACAAGCACTTGTTCCTTGCCTGATGAGCTTTACTGGTTTCCCAGCCAGAGAAGGCTTTTGCAGCTCTTCGTTACCACATGCGGGCAAGGAAAGGCAGCGTGATGGATTAATGAAACCAGCCTGCTTCAGTGGGGCTAGGAAGTTATCGATGAGTTGCCCCTATTCCTGCATTGTTCTCCTGGATTACAACCAAAGCTACTTTTTCCTTAAAACGAATAAAAGCTCTTGGGATTACACCTGCCAACGTTATTCTCCAGTACTGTGACATGTAGTGGCATCTTGTCCCATTAATGTGCAACTTGGAGAATATAAAGATCTTAAAGGAAGAGATCATGATAAAATGTGATAGTTCCCATGGGAATTGGAGGGACCATTAGTCCACAGGGAAAAATCTCTCCTTCCAGTTTGATAGTTTCCTTTCTTTGGCTGAACATAGCACAAAGAGTGGCTCTTTCTAATATGCATCCAGGTCCTTGCTGCCTTTGAACTCTCTGCCATGCTCCAGTCACTGAAGTGCCTGAACAGCCCAAACGAAACCAGCACATCTTTGGCATACTTTTTATTTAAAATTGATCAATTTGATGTGCATCTTGTGCCATGTGATTGTCCAATGTGGGGATGCCTTCTGAGGAATCTCAGCAGCTTCGCGGTTGCTGCAAGCAGATGAGTTGCTCCTCTCCCTCCTAATCTTTTTAAAGAGCAATTAGGTCAGATGGAAGGGAACATGCCAACATAGCTCAGTTGGTCTTTTGGGCTGCATCCCAGGTGACGTTGTTTCCGAGATGATGTTTGCATGTTGGTCTGTGCATATGCTTGGGTGGGAAGAGGGCGTTCAGCACCTTCCTGCACTGCCAAATCAGCTGATGTGGAATCAGAGGTTAGGAGATTTTATTGGGAAACTTTTGCCTTGTACCAGCCCATCCTGCTCACCCTGGTTCCCAGCGTACTGCGGTTGTGTGTTCAAGCACAGGTCACCTCTTCTCTCCACGCTCTACTGGCAATTGTTCATCAAAAGACATGTGAAGAGGCTGTTGCAGAAGCATGTTGTGCTATAAATAATGGCTTTGCTGGGCCGAGTATGAGCCATTCAGTGACTGGAGCAGAGACAGCTGTTGACAGAAGGTTGAATTGTTCAGCAACAGCAGACACCAGGATTAAGTGTGGAAGCTGCCTCATAACTTCCACAGGAACGTTAACATGTGACATCAGAGATTATTGGTGTTGTCCGGCATGCGTTCTCACAGTGAGCTTGCTTTGGGTAGGATTTTCCTTCTGGAAAAAAATACAAACACAGATTTGTGTAACTCTTCCCAAATCCTTAGCCTGTTTTGAAGCTATGGTTTGCCACTCCCCTCCATGGCATGCAGCCCTAGCTGGGATCCAGGCACTAGTGTTTATGGTCCAGTGTGCATATACTGACTATGGATGGTATTTTAAAGAACAAGGTATCTTCTGAAAAATCCTCATGTGATAAATAAACCCTTTCAGTCTTTTGAGTGTCTAGGACCAGACGTGTCCACTAGTTACATATTGTATATAGACAGGAGCTGCTCCTGGGCTTACAGCCACTCGGGCACAAGTCATGCTGGCTGGCTTGGCCAAGAACATTCAAGTCTGGCTCACAGTGTAGACATACTCAGGGCAGTGGAGCAGCTGAGGGTGGGACATCCTCGTTTATGAAAGAAATCCACATTATGTTTCTGACACTGGTTACCATAAACCACCATGAGGATCTGTTTAGATGGGAGAGGCTACAACATGACAGGACAACCCCTATTTCTTTGGGGCCATTTTTTGTTCAGTTTTCCTTTTCACATATAGCAAATATAATGTGTTAGAGACTTTTCAGGACACGGAAGGTAGCTTTTCATAGTAACTACAATTTGGAAAAGGTGACAAATATTAGACCCCCATATTACAAAGTGCAGCAGTCCAGCAGCGTGGAGGTTATAATCACAGATTCATTCCTTCTTGCTTGTACCAAAATCAATGAGCAAAGTCGATACTAACAGTGTAGCAGAGGCTTGGCAAGAGACCTGGAATCTTGGCAGGAGTTAAAAAAAATCACTGGATTTGTGGATTCACTAATCCACAAATCTTTTTTTCGGGAAGGGAGTAATTTTAATTGTGTCTGAATAAGCAGTTGGGTATATGTGGTGGGGAAAAAGTGTACAATTCTGTTCTGGTGAAATCGGGACAAGCTGGGGGGGTATAACCCAGCAACAGTTACTGTTTCAAGTGGAAATCGGTGCTAGGGATTTATCCATGTGTAGCCGAGAGGATTTTGAAATTGTGCCAGTCTGGGCTGGTTTGACTTTTTCTCATCACAGACAGGTATTTTTTGCTGTCATGTTTAACATACCAAGCAGGGCTTTTCCTCCTCCCTTTGAGAGGCACTGCCACAGCCCCGGGAGGGGTTAGTTGCAGGAAGGCCTTCCTGGTGTTTATCCTCTGTTTTCCTTCCCATTTTTCATCGTTAGAATTGGTTCGAGTGAGAGGGGGAAAAATAAAGATTTTTATTTTAGGGAATTTGTTGACAATCCATTCACATTGTTCAGCCTCTTTTAAGGGAGAGAAGTGTAGTTGGCAGCATCGGAAGTTTTGATGAAACACTTTGTTGGACTCCTGAAGGTTTAAACGAGCTGTTTCCCTGAGTGCAGTGGGCAACGTAACCTTCTTGCCATCCTTCCTGCCTCTCATCCTCCTTCCCACCTCTTTACTGGAGACGGAACTTTCCTTGCAAGCCCTGAACTTTCATGAGAGCCTCCTTTCACTGCTGGCTTCCTTGAGGACTTTCCTCCATCCTCGTGTCCTCTCTGGGAGTAGTTGGCACCAACCTGGTTCCTTGCAGCCGTGGTGCAGTGACACGTTGCCCAGCTCTCCTGGTGTGTGGGGACTGCCGGGGCTCTGGGAGGGGAGGGCAGGGCTGCAGAAGGAGGCCGGTTCTGGCTGGTTCTAGCCAGCTCCAGCTGGTTCCAGCTGGCTTCAACCATAACAGGGCTGAGCCTGTCAGTGTTGCTGGTGGTGTCTCTGGGAAAAGATACTGATGAAGGGGCAGAAAAGCCATTCAGGCAGAGGAATGAGCGGGGAAAGTGAGAGGGCTGGGGTCAGAGAAGGAGTAGGGTGAGGAGGTGCTCCAGGCACCAGAGCAGGAGCCTCCTGTGAGGAGGAAGGAGCAACAGTGCTGACCTCAAACCTCTGTTCTTCATCCCAAGGAGGGGGTAGAGGATTTGGGAGGAAGGAGTGAGGGAAAGGAGGGCTGGGAAGGTGGTGTTTTAGTTTTGCTTTTGTTTCTTATGCTCTAGATCTGTTTTAGTTGTTGATAAATTAAATTTCCCCATTTCCAGTCTGCTTTGCCCATGACAGTAGTTGGTAAGAGATCTCCCTGTCTTTATCTTGACCCGTGAGCTTTTTCATCTGTCCTCATTTCAGCTGGGATAATTTCCCTCCTAGTAGCTGGTACAGTGCTGTGTCTTGGATCTAGTGTGAGAACAATGCTGGTAACATGCAGATGCTTAGTTGATGCTAAGTAGCACTTACACTAAACGAAGGATTTTTCAGTTTGCCGTGTTTTGCTAGTGTGCAGCAGCACAAGAAGCTGGGAGGGAGCATGGCCAGGACAGCTGACCCCAACCGGCCAGAGGGATATTCCATACCATAGAACATCATTTCTCTTTGTTATATTCCTTCTCATTACTATTATCGTTATTGTTTTTATTTTAGTTATGAAGCTGTTCCTATCTCAACCCATGAGTTTTACTTGAGTGAGCGAGCAGCTGCACGGTGCTTGGTTGCTGCCTGGGGTTAAACCACAACATCATCTTATTTTATCCCCGTGTCCTGTCTGAGGAGGGTGGGCAAGAGAATGGCTGGCAGCTGGCCAAGGCCAGCCCACCTCAAAGAAACATGAGGGCCTGTGGCAGTGACAGGATACAGCTATAGATACGGAAGGATTAACGAGGAATAAAATACAGAGGTTGAGACTGGGCTGGTTTTGTATTGTATTTCTGCAGCACTTCAAAGAAACTGAGAGAGAAAAAGAAAAGAATAATGCACAGGAATTTCAGAGATGAATAATTATTGTTTTGGGAATTAAATCTCATTTCTTTTTAGCGTCCCAAGTAAATACCTGGTCATTGCAAGAGGAGGGTTTAGCAGTTACCCCAAAATATCCCCTCAACTCATCAGTTGCTTTTTGCACTTGATTAGTTTTCTAACTCAGCGCATAATGCAGCTTTCCTATTTTTGTGCTACATTTTAATTCAGCTGCCTCTTCTTTACTGGGTACTTTCCTTCTTTGAGTCCAGTGTATGTAATTAAGCAGAAGATGACGTTGCAATGTGTCATCTTCACGATGATCATCTTCATGACACATGATGACATCTTTCCACATCATCTGGAAAGCAAGAACTTCAAGACAGAGATGGTTGCAAACAGATACTAGAAATGGGGCTCTGCTGAATGGTTTGCCTCAGCCTCAGTGACTGGGCACCTCCTTGCCTCCCTCGTTTTAGTGGACCAAACCTGGATCATCTTCTGCTGTATATATAAAGTCATGCATGTGTATATTTATACAAGTAACAAAATATTTTCAAATTGTAACTTTTGTTTCTCTTCCTAGCAAGTGGTTATGCCTCCATATAATTTAATGATGTATTTACTGTGTTAGCATAAATGAGGAGATGGCCCTGATAATACAGGATGTAAAAGGAGGTGACATTTGAATAGACAAGCCTTAGTGGGAAAACTGCAGGTGGTATAAACATGGGGGAGGATAGGAGGCTCTGAAGGCCTTGTCAGATGTGCCCATTTCCAGTTATGAGGTCTGCTCTCAGCACGTGGGCAGGGAATATATGAAAGCAAGGAAAAAGCAAATTTATTCAAGTGGGATCTGATTGTGCCGTGAGTGAGAGGAGGGTACAGAGCCATCCCTCTGGAGAAAACCTCCACATCAGAAGTGACCTCTTAATCCTACAGCTGATTCCCAGGACTCCTGCCTCCCACTTGCAGAGACAAGCTAAACATCTTTGATCCTCTGCAGGGCTTGACCCTGTAGGAGAGGATCAGGACTGCAGGAAGGTCATTAGGGACTTGGCTCCTGCTTTTAATGAAGCGTACAGAAAAAAGCAGAAAGAAGAAACCTTGCAATGGGGGACAGGAAAGATTAGGCTGTTGCTTTGGCAGCGGCGTAGCCCAGGATGCTGGAGGTGCCAGGACACATGTTGAGAAGTCCCTGTGAAGCAAGGAGGAGCATCACCACCTGCCCTTTGGGGAGAGATATTGCCCCTTCATAGCTCCTCTCCTTTCTTTGGCACTCTAAGATTTAAGGATAGTTTGTCCCGTTGTGAAGGTACACAACTTTGTGTCAGGGAAAATTGAACTTAAATGTTACATATGTTGAGCATCATAGTTCCTTACCTGTAAGGAACTGTTGTCTCATTTCATTGTAAATGAGATAGTCACAGATAGGTGACAAATAGGTAACAAAACCTATGCAAGCAAAAATACCTCTGGTGTTTATCCAGTGTGTGAAGAACACTGCGAACAACTGTGTGCGAATTACAATAGATGTGTCAGGCAGTGCTTTCTTTATCGTGGTTTCTTGGAAATTACAAGGCTGGTTTTAGTTGCTGATAATTTTGTGAGTCTTTAATTGCTTGGGTTGATCTCTACAAACACAGCTGTAGGCTGATATCCTAAAATTACTATTATTTTGGCCAAGTCTGTTCACCTGGTTTTGGAAATAGGTTACTGAGAATGCTGCTTTGATCTGTACATAAATTGATCTGTAAATTCTGGAAAGCTTGTCCTGAGAAGCTGGGGCAGTGGTGGCTGTTGCACCCAGCATGTGGCTTTCTGCTCTGCTGTGGAGAGTTAGGCTAAGCTTGATGAGGTGTTTGGGGAATAAAATTTGTACGTGCTGGAGACACCTGTTGATTTTAGCAGGGGAAAATCCTCCAAAGAGTCATAACTCCTGGTGCATGAGCCATCTCTTTCTATTTACTAGCAATGAGTGGTGGGTGCAGGTTTCACTGCCACCAAGTGACTGTCCATGCATCCTTGGCCCAGCAGTGCAGGGCTCGGGCAGTGGAGAGGCTGCAGCCCTCTGCCCTGGGGACACTCTTATTGCCAGGTGAGTTTGCATTTGTGTGTCCTTCTTGTGTTCACACAGTGCAGGCAGGGGAACCATCCCATTCCAATGCAGAGTGGGTGGGGGACGAGGAAAATTAGGCTTTAGTGCTGGTGTTCTGCAGCCTTTGAGCACATGATGTTGCTAAATAATGATATTTGCTGTGATCTGGAGCTTGTGCACAGGATTGGGATGGAGTCAGCTTCAGCAAAGCATCTCTGGTCCTCAGCTGTTTTGAAACAGCTGAGACTGGGAAAGGGACAGTCGCTCACAGCTTCAGAAGAACATTTCACTCACAGAAGGGTTTGCTTGTGCTGTGTCAAATAGGAAAACAACTTGAAATATGCAGCAGATCTTGAATTATAGATGTCCAAAGCCTGCAGAAACCAATGAACCCATCTCACTTATCATTCTATATCAATAGTTTCTGATTCCCCAGAGAAGGTCTTGAACATATATTCCTTAAATTTTAAAGACGTCAGGAAGGTGTCCAGACTCCCTGTCTTCTTGCTTCTGTTCATTATTGATTTGCTTGTTAATATCACAGATGGGTTGAACTGAACTTTCTCACGCATTTGCGCTATGAATCGTAAGTACAATGTGCCTGTGGTGGGATGAGTATGTTAATTCCTGCCATGTGCACCTCGCTGCTGTCTTCTGGTAGGTGGGTTGTCCCAGATCAGCTTGTTGAATTGAGCAGTGGCCAGGCTACTTCTGCATCTGGAAACCCTCCTGAAAGCAGGAATATGCAAACCATAATCCATGCAGGGACCAGAAAGGATCTGTAGAACAGGAGGAGGACTTAGCCACAGAGCATCTGTGGGTTGTGTGAGCCAAGGTTTTTTACCTCAGACTGTGGCTATCTGGGCAGCCACCAAGGGTACCTATTTCTCTGAAGAGAGCAGATGAGAGAAGACTCCTCATCCCAGTTTTGTTTCCTCCTGTGAGGAAAGAGAGAGTGAATTACTTTCTGGAAAGCAGGCAGAATGGAGTTGCTGAGCTGGCATTACACATCCTAAAGCTCTGAGCAACCTTGTCGTACGCTGTTGCTGACCCTGCTTTCAGCAGGGGCTGGACTAGAAACCTGCTGAAGTCCCTTCCAGCCTGAATTATCCTATGATTACCACATGCAACAGCTGCCTCAGAAATTTCTGTCCCATTTTGCTCACCTTTTCTGTCATGGGCTTTGCATAATGAGCTGGAATGATACCAGGTGAGCTGGTGCCTGCTAGTGCAGGCAAAGTATGAGGAACTTTCAGCAGGTCCTGGATATCCTGATGCCCAGAGCCGCAGGAGCATCCTGCAGAGTGTGGTAGCTCTTCAGCCTGTGCTACCCCTAGGCCTGGGTTTGTGGCAGAGGTGGGGGAAGCATGGGAAGAGAGTTTGGGGTGCTGCTCCATGTACTAACTGGGAAAGGGTTTGCTCTTTGCTATTGTCCCATCTTCCCTCCCAGGCATTTGGTCTGATATTTGTAATGCAGGCCTCCAGACTGTGATTATTACCTGTGATTAAACCCTGAAGGAACAGAACAGCTGGAAATATGGGGTGCTGGTATCTTCTGGTGTGAACAAAAGTTGTGTATCTTCTGGTGTGTAAAAGTTGACCTATTGAGCAGCAAATTAGTCTGGATATTTGTGAAATACTAAATTCTGGCTCTGTGCCTGCAGTTTATTCTTTCTTTTAGTACCTATTAATCTTCCCTCCTTCCCCTTTTTAAAAATTATTTTTCAGATGCCTAAATGAGCGACTTTGCAAAACGCACAGTGTGTTTTCCTTCTGTTTCTGCCTGGTCTAAGAATAAATTATAGCTTAAACTTGGGAATGCTACATCTGTCACTAGTTGTAAAGCGGCCTTGAAGAATCTTGCCTTGGCAAGCCGTAATTGCTGATAACTGCTCCTTTTATGCAGCTCTGGGCACGTGTGGGACTGCTAACGTGGTGGTGGGCTCAGCGAAGACGCACAGCTGCAGTGGCAGGACGGCTTTGCAGGCACCGCTCTGCATTGCAATGGGATGCCCTGGGAAGCTGCTTTTTGAATGATCACTTAGATACCTGCAAACAAACCATGTGGTATGGAATCCAACCCAGAGAAAAAATGACTTACTCAGTATTTGTTTTTAAATAGAAGGAAATTGCCTTTTGAGCTGTGGTTGCTGTTATTGCCTGGCTCCCTTGCCTCTGGTGGTAAATACAACTGGAGTGGTGTGTGCTGCCTGCCAGCTTGGCTTGTGGGACACTCACTGAATTACTACCTCATCTTACCTGCTTCTCCCTTATCCTAGAAGCAGTTATTGCCTGCCAGAAGCTGGAAGTACAAAGTCATAAGGCTGCCAAGCCCATCCTTGGCCTCCAGAGTGAGTGGCCTTGCAGCCACTGAGCAGTGGTAACCCAGGTGTACCTTGCAGGAAATAAGGTGACTCTTTTTCTGCTCCTTCAGCAAAGGAGCAACTGCTAGAGGGGTGGTAGCTGTCAGGAAAGTTAAGATAAGGCTACGTGCTTTGCTGTGCATTGTATGGAGCAGTCTCTTCTTGCTTTAAGGCTTTGCTGGAGCATATTCAGTCTGACCACCCAGTTAACACTCCCAGAGACAGGTACCATCACAGCAGCAATGCTGAGCACAGTGTGCAAACCATTAGCTCATTAGCATCTAGCTGCTGAGGTTTGTGCTACCAGAAACGGAGTGAGTATGGGCTTGGCGCACCATGTAGAATGTATGTCCAATGCTACATGGCTAACAGCACAAATACCTGACTTACCTGGCAGGGCCAGCAAGCGATGCAGCTGGGCGGCTGTCTTGCCGCTGGCATGGCTGTCTCTCTGCAGCCTGTTGTCAAAGGCTGATTCCAGCACACGGATGCTCCGGTGGGGCTGGCACTCAGTAGAATTTTCCTTTTTTCCTTCCAGGGTACAAGTCCTGAGTTGCAGTGTGGTATGTGATGCAGAGATGCAGGGCCCTGCAGGAGAAGAGAGTCCAGATTTGGTAAGTCTTCATTCTTGGCTTGTTAACAAGCAACAACTGAGACGTTGTTGTTTGTGCAGAAGTGGCACTTCCCTGGGTGCTAGTGCAGGAGAGTGCTTGAGCTGGGAGGTGTGATAAGCAGCATGGCACGAGGATGGAGAAGACAAGCTCTTTCAGCTGGCCTTGTCATAAGCATCTCTATACGGTGAAGCTACAGCCTGAAGGAACTGTGTGCTGGAGGGTGGAGGGTAGCATAACTGGATTATTTTTTTTCCTCCTGGCTTGAGATTTTTGTGGTCTCTGCTGGAGAAAGGGGCTCAGGAGGAAACCTTTGCTCTGATCATGTACTGGATGTTCTTATGCTCTTGTGATCAGTAATGTTGGGTTGCCTCCATTTTGCGTGCCTGTTGAGAGTTGGGCTTAAATGTCCAATATGCCACTTTTGGGTGCTTTGTATTTCCTGAAATCACTTTCTTCTAAGAGATGCCCAGTGAGAAATACAGAAACTGAGATGGTCTGAGATCACCAGTGGTTTTTTAATGTTTTGGCTTACATTCCCTGGAAGGTACTGTGGGATTCAGTGCAGTTTGCTGTGTTTGTGTTTTGCCAACTGAGTCTGCTACCCCTTGGTACTGGACTGGACACAGATGTACCACGGGAGACAGGGCCTGCCCCAAGAAAAGTATAGGCTACAGGTGCGAGAAAGGAATAAACTTCTGCAGATGGTCTTCTCCTCATTGCAGAGCTCTGCCAACTGGACTGTACAACCTCTTGAGTTTCTAATTGGTTCTTTCCAATACCAAAGCACTTAAAGGCAGTATAGCCCCATACATCACCAGTGAAGTGAGGATGTTACCCATATTTGCCAGAGCTGATCATCGTTCTGCCCACAATGCTTTGGGAGTTTGGGCCACTCTTACCCTGTGAACTTGAAGGAAGTTTCAGGTCTTACCACTGCACTGTTTCATCTGCTGAGTTTCATACAGTGTCTCTGAGCTTCTTAGAAGGCAAGATGCACACAGCTTAAACTATGCCCTTGCAAAATAGAAAGCAAAGGTGGCGTTATCTCAGGGGTAAAAGTCCCCTGAAAGCAGGGTTTTCATAGGAAAGGTGGAATATGAGGTGAAATGCGTTTTGCAATAATTCTCTCACAAATTGTTCTAGACATGTAAATATTGGATGGCTAGCCCATATTAGTCACGTAGGGGTCTTTATTATATGCTGGGAAGACTCAAGATTAGACTAGGAATAGTCGGTAGGATTATACTCAGTAAGGACTAATTATACCTATTCTACAGATGAACAATATAGATATATAAAGGTATTATCTTATTTACTTCACTTAATTAAAGTTCTGAGGTGTCTAGAATTCAGAATCCTTGCTCCTCCCAATAATATATCCTTCATTTCCTTAGTACATAGGCATACCAAGCATTTTGCCTGGAGAATGCAGAACAATAAGGAAAAGTGTTTAAATTTGCTGACTAGAGATGCCCTCTCAGTGTCACCTGGCAGAACTCAGGGCCATCAAATACATATTGGTGAGCAAGCACAGAACAAGATAAGGAGAAAAATTAGATTTTTGTATGAGTAACCAGATTTTTAGTAGTGAAAATGGGAGGACACAGGAAGATTTTGGAAGGACAGCTGTCATGGTTCAGGCTACAGAATAATTTCTGCAAAGAAAGGAAGTTCCTTTACGAGGCCCATGATAGATTGGCCTGACACTAAAGTGTGGCTCCAAACTGCTGCATTTGATATTGTCAAAGAACTCTGCAAAATAAAACTAGAAAGGAGAACAACACATCTCATCTGTTCCCCTGATAACCACATATTCTTTGATTAGCTGTAGCTCTGGGGTGAGTTACTGCAGAATGATGGAATTAAATAGATAGTTTAAAAGTCCTAGTGGAACTATTGATTTCTCCTATTCAGACAGTTGTGGTTTAGACAAGGAAGCAAGGGACGTGGGTGGCTTTGCAAGCTTTTGTGGCAATGTGCAGAACAGCCGGGGCACCCCAGCTGAAAGTGGCTGTTGTCTCTCTCGGCGTGGAAGATCACCACAAATCTTGTAGCTCAGCCCTTTTTCCCTCACTGGATTTAGCAAAGAGACTCATGCAAGCAAATCAGAGGGAAAGATGCCCTTAATGACTCGGCTCCTTCACTACGTTAGTGCATGTAATTATTTAGAAACCAATATGACCGTAGACATCTCCCATAGTCACAGGCAATACTGAACAAGTCATCTACTTAACAGGGATTGTACATCTGAAACTGCTTTAGCTCTGTGCATGACTGGATCCTTTCTATGTATATAAATCTGCAAATGTGTAGTAGGTTGTAAAATTTATGAGCACTTTGGCTCTTATAAATTTTTATCAAGTGTGGCCTTTAAAACCAAGGGTTGTTATTAGTGTTACATGCAGATTTTCGTTGTTATTAACCCTCTGCTCACCCTTTGCCTTAAGGGGGGAAAAAAAAGAGAGAAAATAATGCCTAAAGAAAAGGGAAAGAAGAGATTAGTTCATTGGATCGTAGAAGTGAAATCACTTTCAGGTCCGCAGATTGGTGGACTAAGGCCTGGCAGTAAAGCTTATACAATCCAGATGGGAGGAATTTGAAGGAGGATATTCCCATTAAATTCTGACTGCCTAAATGCAGCATTTCTAAAATAAAATATGTATCAAATAAATCATTGTTCACTACAGCTCGGTGGTAATCAAATGGTTTTCCTGCCAGAATTTAACTCAGGAATGTAAGGCATAATGCTATTGATGTTCACTGGACTGACATTGTGAGGAAGGAATTGGTAACTGGAACCCTGAGTCTCCATTTCTATGCTACTTGTTCCCTTTTTTGCATGATTTGGATGTGGTCCATAGGATTCCTGTCAAAGCACACACAGGGCTGGAGCACGCTTGGGAGCGGGGCAGGATGAAGCAATGCAGACCCAGGCTGCAGAGCAGAGCCACTTACAGATCTGCAGGGACACTGGGAGAGGCACAGGGGGACAGAACGTTTGGTTCTCACAGACTTGTTGGTGGGCTAGGAAAACTTACCCCAGTGCAATGTAAGGATATATCCACGCTCCAATGTAGGCTTTGGACCAGCCCTCATTATTGCCAGTACATGGTATGTTCTTGCTCCTGTATTTTCTTCTCTCCTTCCATGCTTGCTTTTTTTTTTTTGTCATGGAGTGGAGTCCTTTTTTCTACTTCTTTTTTAAAAAAGGAAAAAAACTGCTGTTAGGATTATGTCCTATTACTTAAAGTGCTTGTTCTGCTACATGTACACGTAAATTTAATTATATTGGCCATATGAAAGATGCATGAAGGTTCACTTTTGGGAAGCATGCCAAAGATATCTTCTGAATGTGTAGCTGTTTGATGTAGGCTTGTGCATGGTAATTGAATTACTGATCAAGTACTGTATCAATGAAATAATCTTGGTAAATTCTGTGTACTTAAGTAACTATAGCCTCGAGGCTGCGGTAACTGAAATAACCCTGTTATTGATTTTTATTGTTGAATATGCATATTTTATACCTCTTAATAAAACCATCCTTTTCTAGCCATTTCCGTGTCCTTCAGAACTGAGCTTTTTCTTTCAGTCACTTGTGAAGGATTTTCTTGTCACTGCTTATACTAAGGGACTTCTCAGATGTCCTTCTTGCAGCCCCATTGTTGCCTTCCTCCTGAGCCGTGGGGAATCCTGCTGCGATGCCGCTCCAGTGAGTCGTCCTCTGCTTCCTCTTCTCTCTCCCGTGGCCCTTGCAAGACAGGAAAAGTAGGACGTTTTCTTCCTCTTCTCCCTGCTTTCCATACAAAAAGTCCTTGCTCTAATTCTTCTGGAGTTTTGTAAGACAGTCCATTTACATCTTCTCCCTTGCTTTCTTCTGGTCTGTCTGTCCCTACCTATCCTTCTTATTGTCAGAGAGACTTAGGTCACAGGACTGGGGCATGACAGCAGCAAATACAATCCATCTCTGATGTGTCCCAGAGACCGGGAGAAGTGAGTCCATCAAGATCCTATTAATATTATGGATTCAAAGTTAATTGGCTTGTCTTTCCCCTCCTTTCTTGTATGTTTTTTTTTCTCCAGGAGGCTGCTCCATAGTTAAGCTCTGGTCTAAGCGGTAGCTAAATTGGTGTTCTTCACACTGTTGCTATCAAATTGCAGAAAAAACAGCAGAAGCAATAGTGAGTGTCATCCTAGGATCGTCTTCTGCAAACAACTATTGAAGATGCTTCAAGACAGCGTGGGATGGAATATATGGCCCCTCTATGTATATATGGCTCCACCCACTTATATATATAAGGGCATGTATGGTATGCAGTGGATGGACTTGAGTAGGAGTTATTTTGCAGGCATTCATTCTGGAGTCAGTCTGAATCCCAAAGTGAAATCTGAGCATGTACTTCCCACTTTTCCTAGAGAAAACCTGTTTCCTTCACCCTTGTCAGTACTAGACAGGACTTATAGTGTAGAAGCCAATAATGATAAAGGTCATTCAACCTCCATTTTGGATACAGGCATTACATGTAGACTCATGTAGTATGGCATCAGCAAGAAGCGCAGTCTTAAAAACTGACCGAAACCTTCTGTCCTGAAATGCAGGATTTATGAAATGCACTTAGTCACTTCCTTTTGGTATTTTAGAGACTGAAGGTTTTAAAGAAAATTTGTGACTTGCTCAAAAGTATTCATTGTTCACTGCATAATGCAAGGTGTTGTTACAGGTTGGATCTGACATACTCCTTTAGCAGCTCTGGTCTCTGGTGGCTGGAGTCAGCAGCTCCTTCCTGTGTTCAGGAGGTTTTCTGGTGAAACTGAACCTCAGCGTTGCGCTCAAGAGAAGAGATACAGCATGCAGAACCTGGCTCTGTCAGCTGGAAAGACAGCTCTTGGGGATGTATGAAGAAGCTGGATTGGACACAGCCGAAGCGTAGGGAATTGAGCGACTGCTCTTCAGGTTTCATGGGCAAAAGCTTGCCTCTTGTCTGTGAGAGCCATGTGATCACTGAAGGAAATCTCTTGATGAGCAGTCTCCTGGCTGGAGCTGAACGGGTCTTGGACTGTGTAGCCTGGCTCACAAGGGAGGGAAAGCATCAGGCAGATGTGATGAGACCTCTCGTTTCTCACCCTTCACCTCAGATGTTGACAGGATGTCTTCTCTAGCAGCTGGATCTGCCAAAACTGGAGGGCCAGTTTTCACTCTTCTTCTCCAGGATCTTGTCACTTTATGTACTTTGCTTTGGTGCTTCTTTTTTTTTGATTGTTGGGTTTGGGTTTTTGTTGTTGTTGTTCCATTTAAAGAAAAAAGAAAAGAAATATCTAAATCATAAATTATCAGGCATTAGTATTTCCACTTGCTGCTTGTGTCCACACGGAGAACCTCAATGCAAATCCTCTGCTAGCCAGAAGACTTCATTGTTTCCTCTTGTTTGTTCTTATTAGGGCTGATGTATGAAACAACGGAAGAAGAAATGTTAGATTTTCTTAAACATGAGTGACCTTATAAAAGAGACACTAGAAATGACATGTCTTCACGAGTAAACTGAACAAAAGGGATGCAAATACCTCTGAACATGAGTTTTTAGATTGTGATCTAGTGAACTGAGTGCTGTAACTGTATTTTCTTTGATGTTTGAGGTGAGAAAAAGCCAACGTTTGACATCACATTCATAAAAATAACATCCTGTTTCTTGTCACTGATAGCAGGTAGTGCAGGAACTTAAACATCAAACTGTTTTTTCCACTGTTTGTTCTTTCCCACAAACCACTCTTTGTGACATTCTGTCTCAACATGATCAAACTATAGTTTCATTCACCTTTTTTTTGTTTCCTAATAAATAGAGCAGCCAAAGGAGATGGGGAAGAAACAGCTGTCTGAGGCTCTACTGTAGAATTTACTATACTTGGTCTAATCCTTGAAATTTTTACTATTTTTTTCTTAAATTTCCAGCATGTTTAGTTATGTTTTCAGGTCAGGGCATAGTCAGGCCAGAACCTGTAAGGGCAGCTCGAGAGTGGATCACACCTTTGCTGCACAGCACAGCACCATGGGAGTGTCTTTGCTGGACAGGACAGGACATCTCATCTTCCTTAGCAAGGGCACAGGTCTGAGCCTCCCAAGCATCTGCTGGCACCCACCCTCTCCCTGCTTCCCCAGGCCTCTTGCAAGGCCCTGTTTTCTCCCAGCGCTTTTGTTGCAGTCCGGGCGCAAGCATCTGTGCCGCCTCCCAAAAGGGAAGAGGATTGAGGGCAAAGCGAGATACTACCCCAACAAGCTCGTAGGCAACCACAGAGATCGATGAGTATTTAACAAGTTTATTACCAAATATAT
>JAVSBS010005878.1:7356-57659 GCA_033124195.1 Coracias cyanogaster | reverse complement strand
AAAGGTGACCGGTCATCTCAGTCTGTGAAAGGGATTTGTGAGATGTTCAGGTATACAGCCCATGCTGTATTCTCAGCAGAGTTCAGATCCTTGTGTGCAATCCTCTATCTTTCCATGCTCGCCTCATTGAATTTTGAGGGGTGCATTGCTGCATACCCTGCCCATCAGCCTGGAATTGCCCATGCATCAAGTGGAAAATGACCCACACAAACAATGGCATTATCTTTTCAAATGAAGGGTACTGCCTTGGTTTGAATTTGCATGGCATGCAAGATAGCCCTTTCTTCAGCAGGCAGCTTCAGCTCAGAATGAATAAGATTAAATGATGGCCAGATATCAGGCAGTGACTATGTTAATTTTCTGTAATACCATCTGCCCTGCAAATCTCCCGTGGTGAATGATGGACAAAACTGGCGACATAAGAAGTAAGGGACTACTTAACCCAAGTAAAATTATAGTGTAAATAGGTCCAAGGCTAATGCTCTGCTTTTTATATATCCAACAAGAATTGCACCCTCAGGACTACTAGGAGTAGCGTGTAGGAGGTGTATCAGGATTTCAGTGTTCCCTTGAGCTTCCACAGACAACATATCTTGGCTGGGGAGACGCTGCCTGTGGTGAGCAGGCTGGTGGGGGGTGTGAAATTGCTGCTGAAAATCGGTATTTCTAATACACTCTTCCTTCTTGTCCTCTGTTCAACAGCTCGGAGAATTAAATGGTTTAAAGCAATGTCCTGGAGTGACGGATGCAGTTGATCCCTTAACCGAACCAGCAGTAGTTTGGTACAGGCTCCAGAGGAGGTAGAGCCAAGAACTCCTCTAGGAAACTCACAAAGGAATAGAGTGACAGTGGGCATCGGTGCATGTTATCTTGGAACACTGATCATGCGATTAACACAGAAACTGTGGAAGGCTCTTCCACGACGCATTTATGAAGGAACAAGGACAGCTGGGGATACAATGAGTCTCACGCATACTTCTCCCTTTGTATGCAATTTGATTACAGGCCAACCACTTTATTCCATAAATGTGACAGCCTAAGTGAGCCTTCTTTGAGCTCTCCCTGCTAGGCAGCTGCATGGCGGTCCTCTCCCCTTGAGCTGGGACTCCTCTCAAGGTTGCTTCTGGAGGCAAAGAGACCTTTTACCAATGACAGATCTTTGCATGAGCCCACTTCGAGTTCTGCTTAAATTGCAACTGGACTGCACACCAGGTAACTCTCTCCTTGAGCAGAGACACGTCTTGAGGTTTGAGATTTCTTATCTGAGACTAAGACATCCTTTCTTACCCAAGGTGGAGAGACCCTTTTTACCTGCGACAGATGATTGCTAAGTGACTGATAGCATGCTGAATTAATACTGATGAAACATTAATAATCTGTGTAGTTATTCAATATTAATTATTAGAAACTTTGCATATATATTTAGACGTAAACCATTGACCAAGTCTGGGGCAAAGTCTGGGTCCAGCCACACCTGGAGTATTCTCCGAGAAGGAGTTTAGAAAGCAAAGGGGCCCATTCTTAACCTCATGACTCAGCAAGAGGGTCTTCCTTAGCCTTTTGCATCTCTGGTCTCTGTGTAAATCATTCTAGCTCGATTCTAACTCGATTTTCCTTTGTATGTTTCTTCCATGTAGCAAGTAATAGAGTGAACCTTGCCATCAAACGCTCTTAGTCACACTTTTCCAACATCATATTAAAACCACTTTGGTAACACCTTTGACAGTGATTCTCTAAGTGATTTAAATAACTCATCCCATGACACCAGATCTATAACAATTGATTAAGCATTTATTAAAACATCTATTAAGCATGTATTACCCCTTCCTAAGCTATTTACTAAGGGATTGCTTGAGCACTGTATCCATGTTTTCCAGCAGAGTTCTTTGGGATGTAAAGATGCACAGACAATAAAAAGTCTTCTTATATTATAGCCACATACATCTTGCTTGTTTTTTCCACTCTAGATGACTCTAGTGTGCAGAACAGGGTGGTTGAAAGAAAACACGCCTGCAGCGAACTGCCTCTCAGATAATATTCCATGGAGGAGGCCTTCAGTTCTTGTTTTAGTGCAGCCTGTGTGTGCAATGAATGAAATAATACTTTGGTCTATGGTGTATTTTAAAGGGTTAAAAGGGACTAGAAAATCAAACTATTTTTTTAGGTGATGTATGTTGCATTTCTACCTTGTGTTACTTAATTAAATACTGTATTTCCGTTATGCTATCCTATCCACTTTAACTGCAAATTACTTGCTCTCATATAGGAACTTTTGAAATATCTGTTGGCAAAACTTGATGAGAAGACAGCGACGTGCTTGAAGCGGAAATTTGAAGATCAAAAACTGCAGCCATTTCCAAGATACGATAAGAAGATGACAGAAGCTATAGGTCTCTACAAGGAGGAGCAAGTAAGTAATGGGCTCTCTATGAGGACTGATCATCACCACTTTAATGATACAGACTCAATGGCAGCTCTGCATGAGCCATGAGCTCTGTAGCCCGATGAAACCAGGGACACTCTGCCCACATCTCCTGCCTCTGGGAGTCCTCTGCTTATGTTGGCACCAAAGAGTGGGTTGGTTTGAAGTGCTTGCCTTTCCGAGCTTGGTTGTGACTAACAGCGTAATATTAACTGACAGCTCCTCTGTGGAAGAAGCTGTGGTTTTAGTTGTGATGAATATTTACATGGAAATGGTTAAAGTGCCCTACTCAACAGAAGTTTTTCTGCACATCTGACAGGCAAAGCGTGTGGTTCAGGGATGAGAATATTCAGTCCATCCTAGATGAGACCCTGGCTCCTGCCCAGCATGCCAGGGGAGCCTTTAACCTGGGGTGACCCGTTCTCTGTCCCCTTCCCACCCTTTCTTCCTTCTTTCCACTGGTGACTGCCTGCAGGAGGCTCTGACACAGTCCTCTTTACCCTTCCCCATGAAAAAACCTCTACCCGCACAACTCCTGGATTCACAGGGTCAATCCTCAGCTGCTGTGTGATGTCACTGGTTTTGGAGGGGTGGATCTCTCTGCCCATACATAGGTTCTCCTGTTGCATGAGGTAGGTACCAGGTGAGCTGAGGTCTGAGGTCCAATTTCTCTGTCATGTCACCACAGCTACTGACAGGGGCTGCTGCAAAGGGACCTAAAGTAAGGAAACAAAGAAAAGTGTGTCACTTGCTTCCCCAGAATTTTATCTTAATCCCTAACAGAGACTAGACTAAGACTGGACCTTCTGTTTGAAATAATTGCTATCATGTGGAATAGTCTCCTTACCCACCCAGAAGTTGTGTGTTGGTGTTATGGCTGAGTCAGGCAATCAAAGTGGAAAAAGAAAAAGTAACACCAAATTAGAAAAACGAGCTAGTCCCTTCTGTTTTATTGTAAACATGTTTTCTCCTTCAACTTTTTCACCTAAGGGAGGGCAACAGGTCAGCTTAGCTCTCTGCAGCACACAAGCCCATGCGAGGGTGTGAGTACGTCTGGCGAGGTGGAGGTGGGGAGCATGTCATGTGTCCATCCTCACCCTGCGTGGACTGGAACTGTCAGGAGTCAGCCCCTGCTCCTTTTGGGCAAGATCGGAAACTCAGTCCATCACAATTAGCTCTTCATTAGCCACTGGTGCAACAGAACTTGATTTATTGTGCATGACAGTGTGTGAATTTACCCAGAGGTTCATTCTTGGACTTACACTTTGACTTTGTTCCTGTCTTTCTCTTTGAATGTCTTCTACAAAAATACAGCTGAAATCCAAAGCATCCTGGTTTTAAGTAAATAGCATTAGAGAGCTGAATTCACTCACCGTTGAGGCTGGCACTGAAATGTTCACACATTTGAGGTATTATAATTTGAATCTTCATTCAGGTAGCTTGCTGAAGGAAGCATTCATAATCTGCCTGAATTACCAGTGCAACAAATGTAAAAATCAAAAAAAAAAAAAAAAAGAAGTTGTAAGCAGAAGTAATTAAACTGATAGTTAAACCCACACTGAAGGAACTGTGGGGTGAAGAAAGTCACGTAGCTTGTTTTTTTGCAGGAGTTTTCCTTTTGTTACTTCTTTCAAGTGATTTCAAAGGCCTTTCAAAGGGAAGATTAGTGCTGTTCCTGAGTTACGCTCCAAGTCAGAGCGGTCATGTGGGATTTGTTTCACCTGGAGTTCCTCAAAACCTGCTGCACGCCAGGGTATCCATCTCTGTCACAAGTGGTGCCGTGTCTCATTATCTCCCTAGCCTTGTTGGGGTCAAAAGCAAAGATTGTGGATATATATATATGTTTTGGTCGTGCCTCTTTCAAAAGAAGCTGAAAACAAGTTTATTGCCTTTTATGTTTTCGAATTATAGATGCAAAATCCTCCTCTGACCTTCTCCTTTTGCGTGCTCTGCAATAGGCTTTGCTCAGCTGATACCCTTAGAAAAACAGCAGAACAACGCAGCCCTTGCGTTCCTTGCTGTGGGTTGTACTGGGGCCTAAGGCATGGCAGTCACAGGGGAGAGGAAAGAATCCGAACGTTTTCTTCGGCTGCAGGACTCACTGTGCTCCCAAGGAAAGAAAAAAAAAAAAGCATCGTCAAAGCAGGAAGAGCAGTTAATAGAATTTGTAGGGAAGATTTACAGAGTACAAATTAACCATTGCACCAAATATCTCATTTGATTGTTTTGTCATGCTCCAGTTTTCAATATTGCTATTGCTCGTACCAAGCAGGAAAGAAATGAAAACAGAGATGCAGAAGGAACATTTATGTACAAATTAATTCAATTGATTCCAAAGGCCATCCTTACATTTCAAAGATGCAAAAAATGCTTGAATTTTCCTTTTTCCCCTACTTCTACAAGGTCATTCAGGCTCCCCTCCTTTTTTTTTTTTTTTTTTCTTCTCCCCTATGTATGAGTGAGCAGATAATCACTTAATCAATGCAGGGGAGTGCAGGTCTTGCTGGAGACAACTGGAAAGAAGCTGATGGTTTTTCTTTTCCCTCACAGCCAAACATACTGCATTGAACTAAAATCTTTTTATCACTTTTTGGTGACCAAGAAGTGGAGAAGTAGTTAGAGGGAAAACCACAAAGCTTTTTGCAGCCTCTCAAGCCACTGAGCTCAAAAAAGCATGAAAGTTAGTGAACAGGAATCCATGGTTTCCTTCCCAATGAAGGGTCAGTGCTTCCTCATCTTCCTGCAGGACTTACGCACAGAGGCTTGCAGGTTTTTTTCCTTTTACTTGGAGGAGGAAGAGGGGAAGTAGATGATCTCTCCCATTTCTGGTCTTGGTAGGATATTCTAGAGTCAAAGACATCCATCTAGAAAAACAATGAAGCAGGTAATATGACATAGCTCATGTTGACAGCGGCAGGAGTATTTGTGTGCAGGCTGGCATCACCGGCTGTAGTCAGGGTGTTTTAGGTTAAAAAATGTGCAGAGAGAGTTTTACAGAGCTTTTGCTGAGGGAAGTTTGGAAGCAGAACTAGAAAGCCTGGAAATTTGTCTTGAATTTATTTCTTGCATGTTTCTTAGACAGCTTTACATTATTTTGTATCATAACATAATAGAATTGATGCATTTTTATTTTCAGCTTTTAGCAGAGAATTGAAATTTGATGATGATTGAAAAAATTTAGTAGTAGCTGCCCAAAATTGCTTTAAAGAGAGTTAGTTAAATAGTGTATAATTTTCATCCACTAAAACATGCCAGTAATGGCTGTGTTTATTTTGTAGAATGCACACATAAATATCGAAGTGAAACATGGTATTCTGAAAAGCATCATCTTTGGCTCTATTTGTTGTCAGTCTGGATTGGAAAGAAAACACGTGTTGACACATTCACATATTCTGCAGACCAGATAATCCTATCATCTAGCCAAGTATACTGGTTGAAAAGAAAAGGACAAGAGAAAGAGAAAAATTAGAAAGCAGGCTTGAATGAGGAAAAACAAAGTCTAGGTAACAGATTTTTTTTTTTCAATTAATATTCAGAGTTAGGCAGAACAGTCAGTGAAGGAACAGAATGATATTCCCAAAAAGAATCAGAAATTCTGTTCTCTGTATTGTACCTTTTTGTGTAATAATCAAAGTAAGTATTTACCAGTTATATTTATTCTTTATTAATAAATGGTGGCTGAATCCTGCCACTTTGTTTGCACCAAGTTAACAGATTTATTTCAGTTGCTTCTCACTGATTCTAAGGTCTGTTTATACTAACACAGGAGATACCCTTTGAAGATACTTAGATCCACTGTATTTGAAGATACTTAGATCCACTTTAACACCCCCAAAGTGCTGGTAGAAATAATGAGGAGCCTACAAAATATGGGTGAGGGATATAGATAGATATGGTTTAAGCCCTAGATATGGTTTAAGCAACAGAATCTGTAATTCTGCCTGGCAAAGAGTGTGAAATGGCATTAAGGACAGGAATTCACTGTTCAAGATGGCCAGTGTTTGTGGATCTGTGTGTCTCTAGGTCTCTAATTCTCCAAATGTCCCCAAGAGAGGTTGTTGTCAAAACCTTCACATGGGACAGTGTCTGAAGAGCAGAGCTTGTTTCATCCTTTGCAGTTCAGGTCAATATTAGGACTCAAATAAAAATGTATTAATAGGAAAAAATACTGATTCTTTTTACTTCTGGACTTTTGAGTAAAAATTGAGGTCATTTACAAATTAACCTAATTTCTTGCATTCTGCTGTCCTCCTCAAAGAGAACCAAATGGCTCTTACCATGAGGAGCTTTCCCCGGTGAAATGTGTCCACGCTGGAAGTACAAAAGCGATGTGTGGTCCTAATTTGTGCCTGTTCTTCCTTCTTGGAGGAAAGAACACAGGTGCCTTTTCAGGCCTGGAAGGTTCAAAGACCATATACACACAGAGACACTGCTGGAGGATGTTTGTAGGCTGATGGCTTCTGCCTAGCAATCTCAGGGTGATGTGTGGTTTCTTTTGCTGCTTCAGAGGAAGTTTGAATGAGTTTGAAGGGTGTGGTATCAGAGGAAGGGGTGGAATTATCCTGAAAGCTGGTTAAATAGATGAGCATTCCCTTTCCATCCAATGCTGTCTTCCTTGCGTTTCTTTCTTTGCCCACGTTTCTCTCCCTCTGCCTCCCAAACAAGTCTGGTGTTATAGAAGTGGTTTCATAGAGCAGCCGTGCAGTTTGTGAAGAATACTAGGCTTTCTGAAGCGTCTTTCTACTTGGAATATTACAAATTAATCACCACAAGATTTAATTGTTTTGTCCAAACTTCACATCCTTCCACCTGATGGATAGCAAATAGTGTTCAAAACAGGAATAAAATGATTAATTTGAATTGCACTGGAGTTTCTCCTACACTCCTTGACCTAGAAGTTAATCAAGGATCTGACTGAAAGCTGAGTGAGATAAAATGAAACAGACTTCACTGGACCTTGTCTCAAGCCATGTCAGTATAACAGCCTGGGAAAAGAAATTTGAGCCTGAGTGTGAGGACAATGCAGAGGAGTGTTGTAGCAATTTGAGAGGTAGGCCACTTAGCATCTCTGCCATGATTATATCTTATGACAAAGTTCATTGTTTTCCCTTATTCCTGTGGTCTTGGTTAACTGACCCACACTTTTTTCAGTATTCTATTACTCTCTTCAGCCCCCAGATTAAAAAAAAAGTTTGTTTTGGTTTTTTTTCAGTTGTCCCTTTGGTCTGAAGGTAGGCTGGATAGGCAGACATGATTCATCCAGGAAAAGGGTAGACACGGAGCTACAGAAAGCTTCAAGCATCTTTTTCTCTGCAGAAGTGTAAAGATATTGCATCTCTACACCCTGCGTCCCAGAACTCTCAAAAGCCATGTTTCCATCCTTCACAGCCCCTCTTTTTTGCCATCCCTTTCTCTTTGCTTTCATTCTGCCTCCTTCTGGGAGTTGATGGTGAAATGGTGCCTGCTTGGAGGCTGCTGCAGCTGGGGAGCCAAGTGGGAGTCCATTGGGGTGTTAGTCACCCTAGGACATCTTGCGTGGTCCGTATTGGCTCTAGGAGAGCTGTGGTCCTTGTGTCACGTGGGGCAGCCCCCATCTCTCCTGTCCACTCCTCCACAAACCCAAAGTCGGTGTAGCTGCAGCAAATGCCAGCAGGTTTTATCAGCTGCGGCCAGCTGGAAATCTGGCCTTTTACCAGATAACCGTGATATAACTCAGCCCACTTTCCATTCTCCCCTGCCTTTCCCTCCATGAATTAGTAGCCATAAAGCACAGCTATGGGCAGCAGCAAATCTTTCCATAATATCTGCCTTCCAGAGCCAGGTTACAGTCCAGGTTTCTCATCATCTCTCTCTCTCCCTCTTTCTTGCTCTCTTTTAGGGACAGGTAACAATAATACTACACATTACATGTCCTCCTCACAGCTAGATAACTAATGATTGCCATTATATCTCTGCCAGAACTAGGTAACTGCAATACTCTTCATTATATATCTGTCTTAAAACCAGTAACAGCAGTACTCTAAATTATGTACCTTTCTTCCTTTTTCTCTGTCAGGCAGGTAATTGTTATGCTCATCTTTATGTGTCTTTCCTGGAGCTGTAATAGTTTTCATTGTATCTCCTCAGAGCTTATTATGGTAATGTTCCTTACTGTACATCTCAGAGTCATAAGCTGATATTTTTAGAGTCACCTCTGTAGTATTTTACCTTCTATATTTCTTACATTTTCAGTAATTAAAATAGTGTCCTTAGGTTAACAGCTTTCAGAAGGTCTGTGCTTTTCCTCTCAGGAGCTCTCTGTGGACTATCTTGGGGTTGGAAGTGTCCTGTAACGTGGCCTCTGCCCACTCTCGATCCCAGGGCTGGCTGGTGCCATTTGCTTTTTTTATTTTAGCAGTGCTTTATGGCCAAGCCACTATGACTGTGGGATCAGCTGTGGAAGATGCCAAGAGGGTCTTGTCCTCACCTGATGCTCGGGGCTCACCTTCAGAAATCAAGTAGTCCTACATGTCCACATTTTCATGTCCAGGATTTTGCAAACTGGGGTGCTGAGTTACTCATAGGAACGAGCTGCTCCTGCTTAGTACCATTACTCCTGATTTTGATTTCGGTCTTCTTTCTTATCTTATAAAATCTTCTGTGCATGGGTAACTGAGGCAAGTTTCACAAACTCAGCTATGGCTCCTTGATTGTTATTAAGATTGTTATTTTCTTCTGACAGTACAATGTCTTCTGTGAGGCCTTGATGGAGCAGAAATAATGCTGTGTGGTTTAGGTGATCTTCCTCCTTGTATCACGTTTACTAAACAGGTTAATAAACCAGTAGTTGGAGATCAATTTATGTAAAATAACTCCAAGCAGCAAGCCCAATCTGAAAATCACTCAATAAACTATTCAATAAATGTATCTACATAAATAGCACAGAGGAATAAACTGGAACTGGTTTGAGAGCAGAAAAGGAGGGCTACATTTGCAGCGTGGTTCAGAGACTATAAATCAAATCAGACCAATTTTGTCTCCTGTTCCAGCTTTTATTAGAGAATCAAAATTCAGATCAGTCTTATGAAAAGATTTCCTTGTACTGGTTGAATCTCATAACTGAGCCTGACTTCATTTGCAAATGAACACCTCCTCTAAAAAAAAATGGAAACGCTGCCTGCCCATATCCCCAACATGAAATATCTGAAAAGTAAAACACATTTCAAGAAACATTTTGTTTGAATTTTGAGATGAACAGGAGTAGAAGCTGTTTAGAAAAGCAATGTGATGTGGATTCGGGTTAAGGGCATAATATATGGAGAACTCTTAAACTTCATGGGAAATTAATAGGTGTAGCTGAAGTGGGTAATTTCAAGACTGCAGCCATAGAAGTTGATGCAGACCTGTGAATAGCATTACATCCAAGAGCTGTGTTATTAAAATTGCCACTTTATTGACTGGCATGGAAAAAAATCACAGAGGAAATCAGTTAGCAGTAGTAAGGTCTAATCACAACAACCCACTGAAAATGGAGGGCATTCTGCAACTTAAAAGGTAGCTGCAAAGTTTATTGCAAAGAGCACTGCATTTAGGAGATGGGCTTCTAGCAAAGCCAATCTAAGCGAAGTTACCTTCAGCTTAGATGAGAAAGATATACTGGCAATATTTTTTCATATAAAAGAAAATTGAATTCTTAGCCAGAATAAGGAGGGGGAAAAAAAAAAATTGGAATCTAGTGTGATTGTGAAATTCCCTCTGTGGTAATCTGATCTGGAGGCCATCAGCCGGGGGAGGCTTTATCTGTCATTGCCTGACAAGGAGAATTTCCAAAGCAAAGTGTCCGAGGGAGTCAACAGAGGTGATTGCTGTCAGCTGCAAAAGTCCATCGACTGTCACAAGTGCAGAGCAAGGGTAGTGCTGAGCATCTCCCATGGCAGTTGTTTGTCCATAAACTAATGTCATGAGGTATTTGGAGTAAATTGCTGTTGTTTTCAGCGGGTGTAGAACCAGCCCTCGTAAAAAGTCTGGATGTAACAGGTAAGTATTTGCTGCCCAAAGTGCTTCACTTCTCTGCACCTGTTTCTTGGATGAAATGCATTTATGTCTCATTTCCCCATCTATAAAACAGGTATTTGGGCACTCCTGCCTTCGCCTTAGATATGGAGGGTGATGGGCAGTGAAAGGCCGTCAGACTGCATCGTAACTGTGCATGTTAAATGTTCAGTTTATCAAACTGAACCAGGGTATGAGTATTAACATGGTGTCTGCAATACAGTTTTGCACAGTGCATCCCAGGCTGGTTTTGTACTCCCCAGAAACTCGACAGACCATGAGTTCACCGGTATCGGTGGCTTCTAAGATCTGCGGTACACAGCACCAAAGCAGCAGGCTCCTTCTCTCGGTTGAAGTCTTATTGTGTTACACTGTTGACCCTAAACAAAATTGCTTAGTACTTGTTATATTACATTGACTAAGTTAAAGGAATTATTTCTTTCTGCCTGCTAATATAGGGAAATATAAAATGAGCCCTACCGTGTGGCTCACGGTCTGCCCATCTCAGATCATAATATGCCAGCATCGGCAGCTGTAATGAAAGCCAAGCAACTTACTGACAAGGAGCTGAAGGAGTAAAATTCCGATAAAAAGAAATAATTTGTATTGAGTTATTTGTTTAATTTGCTTCACATGAGGTCAAATCACTTGATTCTTTCCTTGAACAACTGGGAAGTCTTTACAGATTTCATAATGCGTTCAAGGTGGTGTGTGCTTTTGCAAGGGAGCTGCTTTCAGAGAGCTGCAAATACTTATGTTCTGATGGAGGCGGTACTAAACAAAGAAGAGTTACATAAATGCCTTGTAGCATAGCCTTCCTGTGTTGGGAATATTAAAAATAACTCCTCAGTGCTCACAGGGGCTTATTTAAGTAAAGCATGCTACATTTTCCATCCTTTTATGCATGACTCTAACTACAAAACCATTATGGAGTGGAAATGTATCTGAATATCCAACATAAAATGCCCCTTGGCAAAACCAATGTGAAATAAGAGAGCTAAGGAGAGAGAACATTTAATATTCATATATGAATTGACTGTATAGTCAATACACTGCCTTGCCTTTTTGCTTAGTCTTCAGTTAAGTGTAACCGGTTTGTGTTCGGTTTCCATCAAGCTTCAATGAAGCAGCACACAAAAAAGAAAACCAACCTCTTCCTAAACAGAGAAGAGGTCCCAAATGTAAATTTGACTTCCCCACATTTGTGATTGGTAAGATCCGTGATTGGTAAGATCCATGATTTGGGGCTTTCTGTTATGAGACTAGGCCCAACTTTGAACAGCTAGATCCAGCTATCTTAAGGATTCAGGGAAGGTCTTGAAGTCAGGCTGTCTTAACTCTGCTTTCTAGGTGTGTATGGATTCATACCAAACCTCTTCATACTCTTTTAGCCTGGCTTCTCATGCAAAATATCTCTCTGCATGGGATAGTCTGTCATTCTTTCCCCAAAAACTTTGGAAGTTGTTCAGTTTCAATGTTTCTCAAAGGATCAGAAGCCTCAAAACATAGCCTTCTTACAAGCATAATGAATATAAACAGCTAAATAAAGGAAAAAGAGGGTAGAACTGCTCCCCACTACAAAAAAGAGGTTGCAGTGGACCCCTCCTCATAGCTATGCAGGAGTTGTGAACCATGAGAAAAGCTCGGGATAGAGCCATTTTCTCCTTAGACTTCAGAAATGTACACACAAGACAGATTCATAGTAAAACAGGCTCTTATTCAGCTATGTGAAAACTCTCACCTGTTTTCCTTGCTAGTCTGGGAAAATATTTTTACACTTTTAGCATAAGACTTGTTCCTATCTGAGACTGGTGAGCGGGATTTGCCAGGATGGGATAGGAACCTATTACCTCTGACAATTAATGCGCATATGCAAACCAGTTCCTCAAACATACATGTGACACATGATTCGCAGAGCATGCAAGAGCAATTGCAACAAGATTGTAGTCCTCAAGAAAATGGAATAATTTTGCAAAGAGTTAGGGTTTGGTGTTTTTTTGTTGTTATTGGGTATTTTTCTGTTTTTTTTTAAGATCTAATTAACTGGGAGGAAGAGAACAGAGAATGAGGTCTCTCAGGGCCTTTCAGCCCTCTCTGGAGAAGAGAAAAAAACCCCAAGCAAATAAAAGATCTTGATTATTAAAGCCATTTTTAGGGGTTGCCAGGAAATTTGAATACCACAAATTACTTACGTGCAACACAAATTCCCATGTTTCTATATTCACAAAGGCCTTAAAACTGATGCAGGAAACTAATTTTTCTTTATCTCACATATAGTATGTAAATCAAAGAAAGACCTCTTTTAAGAGAAGGGTATTTATAGCACTTACAAAGCCTCTGATAACTTTTGACTGTTTAAAATTTCCCAAGTGCATGTACATGCGCTTTCCTAGGAAGGCCTGTTATCTGTGTCTTCCTGATGGCAAATACTGCATGTGAGCTTCCACTTTTCATCAGGTATCTCCAAGCCAAATTGCACTGGGCAGGCGTCAGATTAGATGCTTGGCTCATATTTAACATACCAAGAGAAACTATAATTATATTAATTTTGAAGTTTTAGAAATGTAGGGCAGTGTTTATAGGAGTTTGATCTTAATCACTGCCAGGACTTGAGAAAAGATGAAGAATACTGGGGAGAAGGATTATAGAAGTAGCTTTGGGATAGTTTTGGTGGAAGTAATCCTCAGGTGGCATAGTTTGCTCACCATTTCAGCTCTGTTCCATACAAAAGTTCCCTGTATCGTATAGGTCCAGCAACCTAAAATCTAATCTAATCTTTCAAGATTGGTGTTGCAATGGGAAATAGATCATCAAGATGTTTCAGATCAGGCATGGTAAATTCAAGATTTCAGAAGGGAAGGAATGAAGAGAGTAGTTTTCTTCTGAACATGTCATAGCAGATAGAGCAATGAGGAGAGACAGGCTTTTTCTAGGGTTACTACAGACACTAGCTTCTCAGGTGTCAATCACACTAAGGGTGGGGTTTTTGAAAGGAAGTCAAAACAAAGTCAGTATTTTTTTTTTTGTGACCTTAAAAACTAAGGTGGGAAATAGCATTTATGAGAGAAAATGGCTTTACGGGAAGTAAACCTCATACAGCACTATTCCCTTGGGCTTCGTTTACCTAGTGTTAAGGGTTAGGGAGAGGATTTCTAAAAGAAAGAAGAGCTTTTTCTCCATATATGTATATATATCTGTATTTATCTTCATATAAACATGTATTTCAGACATATAAAAATATATATCCATAGGTATGCATTTAGTTTTCAGAACTGCAATAAGAAGGACTGGTTTTGTGGAAAATTTTTTCTTGCTGTTGATTCAGAGACTGGTTTTTGTGGTGTAGTTGAAGGTGAGGGTGAAGGGCAGAGTTCCTCCTCCAGGAAGACAAATATGGGGTTTCTGGTGATGAGTTTATCAGCTATAAAGATAGCATGAGAAACAACAGCTTATGGAAGTGAGTGACTTCTTGTATGTTTTTGCAGAGGCAAACCAGTCCTGGGGTTGTGGTTAGAATGAAAGCTGGTGAGATTGTTTTCTACATACTCTTTTATGGCCAAGTAAATCAAATCATTTTCCATTGGTTTAGGTACAGATATTACTGTTGTGGGTATGGATTTCTAGATAATTAGAAGCAAGGGTTTTAAAATAAAGTGATGTGCAGAACACTTTTCATCTATTCTGTTTAGAGAAAGAACAGTCCTTGTAAAAGCAAATACATTTATACAATTTTTTTGTGTAGACAGTCCTTACCTGGGTGTGTTTTTTGCCAGGGATTTAGAAAGAGAGCAATGAGGTGTGCAGTTTCCTACTGATTATTTTATGGTCCTTGAGATTAGGAAGAAGAATGGTGTTTGGTGGGAGCAAAAGGAGTTTAAATGCGCAGACAACTTAACTGGGTATGGTTTTCTGCCCCACCAATGGTTGCAGGGACAGCTGGAGAGGAGAAAGGCCTGTTGTCAGCTTAGAGACAGGTATGGGAAGGGTATCACGGCTCAGGTGGGTTTTGTGTGTTTGTTTTGCTAGTGTTAGTTTTATGGTCTTAGAAAGGGAGTTCTAAAAGTAGCAGGTGCTCTCAAATTCTTTCATGGTCTACTGATTTAGAAAGGGGGAACATGTCTGCGGGAGCGCGTGGCTTTGTATTAGTGTTGGTGTAGACTCTGGATTGCTTTCATTAAGTTTCATACACATCAGGTTAGGGTTTCAGAAAGGCGATGTCATGAAGAGTACATTTTTATTCTGTTTTCTTTACCCTGATGTTAGAATGTGGAACAACGCTTTATAGAACAGGATATATACTCTTTAGTTTTTACATGAATACTATTCGTGCTGGCACATTTTGGTCATAGTTCATGATAGAGATCAGGTTTCAGAAAAGAAGGAATTAGGAGAGTGGTTTTCCACTGAAACTTTGTTTGGCCTGCAGCAGGGGCCAATTTAGAATGAGACCATGATCTTTATTTTTTGCATGCTATGGTTACCCGAGTGCTGTTTTCCTCAGAATTCAGGTTACATGCATTAACTTGCAACATTTTGGAAAGCAAATATTAAGGAAAGAGATGGGTCTGGGATGAGGAATCATACTGGAAGGGAAATGTAGTTTTGATTTAGCTCCACGAGCAAAAAAGGTCCGTGGATGGACAAGTTGTTATCAAGAGTCACTAAGAAGATGCTCTGGGTTGTACCAAAGGTGAAGGCCAGAGAGTGGGAAGATGCAAATGTGTTAGGATCATAACATGACTGGACACAGGAGTTGTTTGTTATTCGGACTCAGATTATTAATTGGCTCTTGGGTTATTAACATGGGCAGCGTGGCTCAGTAAATCCTATCCCATTTATGCAGGAACTCTGTGAGACCTTGCAAGCTGCGTTACCATCACAGCTACACTTAAAAACTTACAGGTAGTAAAACTTCCACATTGGCAGTAGGCTTCAAAAAGTACATCAATAAACAAATCTAGCAAAAAACCTGAGTTTGCCCCTGTCCTAACCTCTGTGATTACAGTAGATTAGCATCAAGATGTGCTGGAGTGAAATGAGATCATAAAAAAGAAAATAGCAGTAACTCAGCAGCAGCGGATTTGTCAGCCTGGGGAGGTTACAAGAACTACAGTAAAGATGGGCAGGGTGATCTGGGGACAAAGCCTGTGATTTCTGGAGCTCTCACAAATGGTAGTCATTTTTAATGGGAGCTGCTGGAGGTCGATAGCACTACAGCTTGTCATTTCGGAGAAATGCTATAAAGGTAATGTTATGGCCTGTTTCTGAAGGAAATGACAACAGTTCCCCTTTGGAAAAGACTCCCCAGAGCCAAGCTGATGATTGAGTTATGCATAAATTAAAGCATATACAGACTCACTCAGAGGGGCTGCTGTACTGGTGAAGGGGGGGAATAAATCCCTCAGAGACAGAAAATAGCAGAGACAGATGTGGTGTGTATGAGATTGGCAGCCCTACGCAGCACGGTACAGGCATGTGGCCTGCCCAGAAACATACAGTCTGAGTTGGAAAGCCATCAGCACAATCCTTGTCATCCCTTGGAGGTCAGAGAAGCTCTTAAGAATGGAGCTAGGCAGTGGATTAGCCTGCCAGCAACACCCTGCCAAAAATGCTGTACTCTACCGGCTGGCAAGGGTCAAATAGCATTGCAAAAATATCTCCAAGGGAGGAACATCTGAGAGTTGAGAGACAAAACACGTTAGACATATTGGCTGTGTCTGAAAGAGCCCTCGGTGGCATCATGCTGCTGCCAAAGCATGGGGCTGGGATCTGCCTGGCTCAGGGCTCTCTGCTGCCAGGGCAAAGTGTGGTGACACTCTGTGCCACGGAGGCTCTTGATCCTCCACAGCAGGAAATCACATGCCAAAGGATCTGCTTTTCTGCTTCCTGCTGGATGAGATTTCCTAGGCTGTGCAGAAGGTAACGTGCTTCTTCTAGAGACTGGCAGTGATTGTGCCAGGCGGAGTCGGGCCCTCGGTGACAGAGGGAAACACACAGTCTGTCCTGAAGTGTATTTCTCGCCCCAGTGCAGACTAGGAATTCCGCCTGCCATCATATTATACTGGGAGATTCCTGTTAGAGAGAGCCCTACTGCGCAGATCACTCAGCTGTTACAGAAAATGCTGAATGCGTCTGTGGTCTTTAATACAACAACATTCCTATCCTCTGTTTTTATGCATTTTAATGGGAATTTGCAAAGACTGTTCCAACAACACATGAGCAAGGCAGATAAATGCATCTGTGATTTTGTGTAGCTTATGCAGTTGGTTTTCTATAGAGGCTGGATGTTATTTTGGATAATATTGATTGGTGTTATTCTTCTTTTGAGACTGGCCAGGGATTTGTAAAATCATGCCTGTGTGAAATGAAGTCCCTCCTTTAAGGCTGGAACAATGATGAAAGAAAAGACATTTATGATTTCACTTTCTCCACAGATCTGGAAGGCACAAGGTACTTTTCTGAGTGGAAAGCTCTTACAAGAGAAGTGCTTTTGGAGGCAAAAGACAAGCCTGAAGTCAACTCTGCTCTGTGGGCTCCCAGGGGAGCTTTCCCTGAGCAGAGCTGTTCATTGTCCCCAGTACAGGACACTCGTGGACACTTGGCCCTTGTGGTGTTCCCCACCCTGCATCCAGTTTGTCTTTCTGCTCTGTGCGTTTTTCAGTAGAGGCATAGATGAGGCTCTGGTTTGTTAGACACTCCGCGTCCTGTTTCAGCATATACTGTCTTAGCCTGTCCTTTTAGAGAGGTAAATATTTTTTATGTCTGGATGGAGAACTCTATTAGATGGTTTTTAAATTATTGGAAACTAGTACTTACATCCAGTACTAAATGTATTAGTTATACATACAACCAAGTCTATTTCAGAGATGTCTCATTTGGCCGTGATCATTTGGATAACTGCTCTGTGATGTGTACCTGAAGAGCCCTAGAAAATCTTTTATTGGCAAATAAGACATAACTCTAACCTGCAGCAATTGGAAAAAGTAGAGAAAAGAACTTAACAAATATGTATCTTTGGTTTTTTTTCAGTGGTTCTCTTTTTATTAACTTGGTAAAGCAATTTTCAAAATTACATTTCAGGGCTTTTAAACAACCACAGTCTCTGGCCATACTTTAGGCTATTCAATACATTTGTACTGTATTTTCCACACAGTAGACATTTTTAGCTCTTTTTTTCCTTGTTGAGAGAAATATTGATTTATCCAATGAAAGCTAATTAATTTAGGGGGGGAAAGTGTCATCCACAAGGGAAAGATAGGGAAGAGGAGTATTTGGGCAATGCACATAGAGCAGAACATTCTTTGCGTTGTTGAGGTTAAAGGGAATATAATTCCTTGCTGCTCTGGAGGTTAGTTTTCTTGCTCGCTGAAGACAGATTTCCTGAATCTCCTCTCCTGATGTTGATCCATATGTCAGGGTATTATGTCAAATGCATTATACTATTTTCACACATTTGGTGCCTAATCTAGTCAGTTGTGTCCTTCAGTGTGTTTCAGATGGCATTTTAGCAAGTATCTTGAGAAGGGAGGAGTGGAAGAAACCTTTCCCATGCAGCCCTTTTGCAGGCTCATGACGTGAAAAGTCGTGACATGCCTAAAGTCCCAGTGCCTGATCCAGGGTGAGAGATCAGCCACTTTCCTGCACCTTGCACCCACTCAAGCCCTTTTGGGTGGTCTTGCATCCTGCGGGTTGAGGCTTCTGGTCTGAGGTTATTGTTTGGGGTGTTGTGCCTTCTAGTGGTTTGGGGTGGAAATGATGCAGGCAGGAAGGTTGAAATGGGCTGAAACCTTGTTCTTGCCTATGCAAGCTGGATGTTGAAGCCTAAGACATGGTGGGTGCAGGCAGACAGCTGAATTTAAGAAGACAATGAGGTGTTATTAATCTGAATCACTGAAAATACAAAACACAGCCAGAAATTAACAAGTTTTAATATTTATGTGTATTGTAATGTACATTTATATATTATATGTGTATTCTCAAATTTGTATCCAGCTGGAGCTCGAAAAATAGCCAAAAAAATCTCAGGTGAGTCCCACCCTTTAAGGCCTTATAAACATCCCTCTCCTATATGGCTCTTGTCACGTCTCTCTGCTTGGAAGATGAACTCTTCGTCTGCATGCAGGAAAGCTGCAGTTCCAGCAAGACTTCAGCACAGGTCCTGTTTGCTTCTACCAGTATAACTGGGATTGGCACTGGAGTCAATATTACCAGTCTGCTTTGGAGGTGAGCATGCTTCCCACCAAAGGAATGTGGGAGAGGATGTGGAGAAGGGTCATGAGTTCATGAAAAATTCCGTCTTGAGGCAAGTGGGTGTCGGATCCTGAGGCTCACTCTGGCCTGAAGGCAATGACTGGGTGTCTTTGGGCACAGACTGCCCCACCACCAGCAGCACACTTTGCTGGAGCAGGAGAAGAGGGTGATGTTCAGTCAGATAAACCCCCTGATCTGCTCCCTCATGAAGTCAATCTGCACAGCAGGCTGACTGGCGGCTGGAGGCCAGGAGGGGCAATACTCCCTGTGCCCTCATGTGCCACCCCCCATCTTCACGAGCCGTTTCCCCAGATCCCTGCATCTGAGCTACACAGGCTCCTTGACCGTAACAGAAAATGCTGGGAAAGGATATTTGTCTTTCATTTGGTGTGTGTGGTTTTTTCTCGTTTTCTAAAGTATTAGTGTTTGTTCTGCTTTTCCTTTTTGAGGGGGGAAATTCTCCCTCATGGAGAGATGAAACTTGACATGCTGCAATAAACAGCCAGTGGGCTAGCTATATATTTAGACAATTTTGAAAACTTGTCATGCCGCTTGTATTTTGGAGTCATGCTATCTATCGCATCGGGTAAGCAGAGAGCTGAAAGAAGTGCTAACCACACACCAGGTGATCACATGAAAATTACCACAGTGACAATAGACACCAAAACATTGTCAAATGCAGTGTTTTGTGTCTTATTTTAAGGCGACCTCCAAAACAAACCTGCCTAGAGGAGCATACGGGTTTAATGCGAAGTGCGATTGAAATGACTGGATGGTTAAGGGGCTTCTTAGCCGTGCCCAGAGGCTCCTTAGTGCCCAGCAGTTATATGAGCAAGCTCATCTTCTTCATCTCAGTTACAGTCCTTGAATCTATTTGGTTCTGGTCCACAGTAAATTAGCAGCCTAAGGGGATTTTCTTTGGGTTGTATCTCATTTTAGTCTCTGAACCCAGACAGACTTTTCTTTAGTGTGACTCTGGAGCATAGTACAAAGGTAAGGGTAAATTTTCTCATCTGAAAGACCAGTTTATGGTCTTCATTTGTGGCCAGAACAGTTCTTCCTACACCTATCACAGTCCTGTGGAAATATTGTCACAGCTGACTTGGATATCCAGTATTTTAGTGGTGTGCAAGAGGTTTGCACACCCCAAACAACACCATGACTGCCTCACGTTCTTCTGCCAAAATATGGCTTAGAAGTGTAAGAAGAAAGAAATAACCTTTTTCATTCCCTTACTGAGATTCCTTTAAGGTGCATTTCTCCAAATGGCTTCACTAACTTCCCTACAAACAAAAAGAAAACTAGCAAAGGTTTTGAAACACAAAGGCTAAGGAAAATGAAACAAACCCCATCTGCCTATGCAAAGCAGCCTTGAATAAAGCACATACATCCTTATGAAGTGTAATTTAGCAAATACTTAGATAAACAGCAATAGTTAGTCTATTTTGCATCATCAAAGGCTTTCCTACATTTCTTGATCTTATTTCAGCTAGTACCAACTCCTCTTGTTAATTTAAACCTGAAGGGAGTACTTCTTTTTAGTGTCTAGGAATAAGCTTAAAATATTTTAAAATAAATGCAGCAGATCCACTTTTCTTTTTAGCTTTGTGTCTATAAGAGACACCTGGTAGCACGGACCATCCTCCAGATGTGTCTGACCTGATGAATCCATGCACCAGGTTGAACACAGCAGCCAAAGAGTGGGCAGAGTGGACTGGGACCATTATTAGTAGCAACAAGAGTCATCCTGATGCCTGGGGTTTCTTCAGCCTCTTCAGCGGGAAGCTTCAGTTTGCCTCATGGTGCCAGGAGCATCCCCATTTCACAAAGGAAGAATCTGGTCAGTGGAGAGGGAAGGTGGCTTGTCCTAGAGAGGCAGCAACTGAGCCCAGGCCTCCTCTACTGCTTTCAGTGAAGTTTAAATGCTCAACTACTTCCTGGGGGAGAGAGGAGAATGTGCTGGGAAAGTAAATAATTTTGATGCATATTGAGAATAATTATATCTTTCTTCTCTCCGGGACTAGGCAGCTTGGATAATGGGGAGGAATTCAGATGTTGGTGGCCTAGAGCCTAGCTGACATAAATAAGGATGGTTGTCTTGACTTCAGTCACAGTGGTTAATGCCAGCTGAGAATTAGGGCTGTGTTTGCAGAGCTCTTTGAACAATAAACCAGCCATCTTCTCTCAGTACTCTTTCCCTCTGATGAGAAGCCGTCTCCCAGAGAACATCTGGGAAAATCAAAAGTTACTGTCTTGTGGGATGACAGGAGGGAAGGCTGGTTTGCTGTCAGTGCAAAGTAGCTGCTCTGTCCTCAGGGGTGGCCATGTGGGGTTTCTCCAAGGTGAGACATACTCGATCCCTTTTTGCCATGTGGGAGAGGGAGGCGCAGCCAAAGCCTTTCTCCACGCGGTTCTTGTGATATGGATGAGCTGAGCTTTCAAGGAATAGTAGGAGTACAAAGCACATTCAGTTCCTTGTGGCAGCCAGCAGCACAGGGGAAGCAGAGGGACATCCAGCACAAAGATCTGGGGGCATTGTCACTGAATACTATGCCCTGAATTACATGTATAGTGAAAGCAAGTCTGGCATTTTTTTTTTAGTTCGTAGCATGGTGAGAGCCTTGGACTCCAGTAATGCTGTAGCCACACCTCGACATGGTGATGTCCGCACCAGTGATCTCAGGTTTTATTAGGCCATCAAGGAAAAACAATAAGCCAATCAATTTTTTTGTTTTTAATTTAAAAATTAGATGCCAATACCTTTATGGCAGTATCAAAATGTATTGCAGCTGCAGTATTTCCAAAGCGGAGGGTGGAAGTTAGTTAGAAAAGCTTTCTTCAAGGGCTAGGGGCTCTGCACCTATTATCCCATGAGCTTCCTTAGATGACAGAAATAAAAAAGGACAGTCTCCTTTGTTTGGCAACAACCTGTGAATGGAATGAATTCAGGAGACACACTTTGCTAAGGCAGCACAGTCCTCAAATGTTGTAGGCAATGTGCCAAGTTCAGTAGAGCAATTGCATTCACAAAGGCTACTAGGAAACGAAGATAAATGATCACTTAGTGCACCAGAAGTGCTTATTTTCTCTCCTTCTCCTTTCCTCTCTTTCCCGTGAGGTGTGAAAAAATGTACTTATTTTGTAATATTTCTGCTAGTTGTTTTGGTTTCTGCATGGAAATCCCCAGATGTAAGGATGTTCCTCCTACTCCTCATCCTACCGCCAGTGAGGTTGTCAGCTTTGACAACACCTGGGTAGAAGCAGAGTGAATCCTTTCTCTGTAATTAAAAACCAGTCAGGCTATAGGAAGGCTGTGGCTCTGTAATGTGCTGGTGTGTGTGTTTTGCGAGATGATGGTTATTAATTGGAAAACATTTAAAAATAGAAAGACCAGTGCTTATGTCAGTTGTTTCTTATGGTAAATGCATAACTTCTAAAGTTTGCAGTTTGAAATTGCTGTTTCAAACTCCGAATTTTTGTTCTGTCTTTTTCCATTAGTTCAGAGTCTTTCAGTGCCTCAGGTTTTCTTCCTGCACAATGATTTTTCACATCCCTGGGTCAGCTGTGAAATTAAAGGGGATAGCACGTTTGCCAAGGGAGTCTCCTTTCTGGCACTGGGTGAAGGCATGGCACCAGAGAGTCCCAATTCCCTGTACTGGCGCTGTGGAATGACAAAATATCTCTGAACTCATCCAAATGTGTGGCACATAACGAAAAAATCCTCTTGGATCATTTGGGTGAATAACCCCACTCCTTCCTGGTAGCAAAATTAATCCTCTTTTTAAGGGAGGATTCACTCCTTTGAACCAAATTCACTTTTACTCAAGCCCTTTTCTAGCACAAGAAAGGATTTATTACTTCATATTATCAAGTCTATCCCTACCTACACATTTCCACATGCAAGTGGCAAGCTCTGTATTGATTCTGTGAGTGGCAGTTGCAGAAGGCAAAGCACGACTTTGGGACTTGCTTATCTAAGAGCTTGGCCACATCCTTCTGCTGTAGCTTGGGCAGTGTCAGGCTGAAAACCCTCTGGTTTCAGTGTGGAGGAGATGCTAGAAAACCCTCAAAAGTGTTTTGAACTGTTATACACGTTCTTCATTGAGGCCATAAATTCTGTATGTTCAATTCTTCAGCATGCGGCAAAAGCTATTGCCCCTTCTAGGCAGGTAGAGAGATGGGCCATAAGGCCTGAAAATGTAGATGGCAATTAGTTAAGACTGGCAGAAATTGCTTTAATTTCTCAGCTTTTGTTGGCTTGGACTAGTGAGTTTTGGTTTTGAGCACTGTCAATGAAAGATTGTGAGGACTTCAAGAGATAGTTGTTAGGTGTTTGACACTAATACCATGAGGGATTGGTCCATATTGGAGCATGTCTGGTTTGGAGGCTGCAAGAGATGCTGACAAGCTGGAGTGAGTCCAGTAGGGGACCATGAAGGTGTTTGGAGGCTGGGCACACAAGCCAGGGAAGTTGGGGACAGGCTTCTTCAGCCTGGAGGAGAGAAGGCTTTGGATATGGAGCTATTGAGGAGTTATAGAGGTGGAAGTGTCCGACTCTTCCCAGGTGTGCACAGTGACAGACCAGAGGCAGTAGGTACAGGATGCAACAAGAGCAATTCTTGTTGGGTAGAAGAACAATCTATTGATAGCAAGAACATTTAAGCAAGGGAGCAGGTAGTCCTGCGTGTTGGTCCTCGTTGCCTTTTGGTGCAATTCCCATTTCTGCAGGTTTTGAGAATTTGAGTGGAACAGGTGCTGAGCAATTCGATCCAGGTTTGAGGTTAGCTCTGCTCTGAGCAGGAGATGGACTAGAGACCTCCAGAAGCCCCTTCCCATGTGCATTATTCCATGGTTGCCTGCAGTACATGCATTGCACACATTACAATTATGTGTGCTTTAGCCTATGGTTACAGCCCTTTAGCAAAGGAGAATAAAGTCTTAAACCAGTATTATCATAATTTGTATTGAATTCACTTGTGGTATAAATATTAATAAACATTCAGTTTCCACCGTGTAGTGTTGTATTTTCCTGAAGATCTCTGGTTAGAAAGAAAAACATTAAGAACTCTCCTGTCCCTGCTTTACGTGGCACTCTTGGCTTGATAGCAAAACCTGCCCATTGAGTGCCCATCCGTATTCCTTCTGTCCTCCTGACGTGCTAATCCTATTTATCCTGTCACTATAAACTCACTAAGTCTATTTATTTGCTGATTAGCTCTAGGCTTGATTATTCCCTTTAAGCACTGACAAAACATGCTGAAAACAAGGTGTACACATGACAAAATTTGAATACAGAGAATTATCAAGGGAACACTAGAGAAAGTCCAGAACATAGCACTGAAGATGCAGAGACACCTGTTCACAGCCATTAGTCTTAGATGGAAATCAAGGGTATGTTTAGGTGAGCAATGTGGGAAAACTGGAAAATACAGAGGTGCCTGTGATAAGGGACTCAGGTTTTTTCATCTCATGGCAACTGACCAAACTCCACTTACTTCAGTGGAACTCCACTGATTTATTCTAGCTGAGGGTGGCCTTGTGGTTTGTTATATCAGCTGCAAGTATGTAGTGGGGATGGTTTGGGTTTCTTCAGAAAATCTGAGACCTTTTAAATAAATATGAAACACAATATGTTGCTAGAGGAAGACCAGTTGCAGGAGAACCAAAGGACTTCATACAGTCTTATACATTACAACTCCTAACAATGGTGCCCTGTGGTTTTAGACTGACCTCATTAATAAATCAGCCCATGGTATTTTGTCCTGTCCTTATTCCCATGTTAAACTAGTAACGTTTGAGTTACCAGGAGCTTTTAAAAGGCAGGTGTCCTGCCTAGTTTTAAAGACATTGGGTGCTTACATAAGTCCCTAAGCAGTTGTTTCAGTGGATAATTACTCCTCACTATTAAAAGAAAATAGTGCTTAATGCGGTCTGAATTTATGTAACCTCATCCCCTGGCCGTTGTCTCTTTTTATGTCTTTGTGTGCTGGGTTAAGGAATTGCTGGTAGCTGAAATGTTCCCTCTGGGTATTTGGTTAGAGACCAGCGAGAGTTGCTCAAGCTTTCAGGTTTCAGTTGTGGCTTTCTTACCAAAGTCTATGTTTCCCAGGACAACAGGCTAAATGGCTTTAGAGTAGACTGTGCAGCCCATATTTACCTGGCTAGCTTCCATCCAAACCTTTGCTCATGCTCAAGCATGGCTGGAGGAGTTTAGACTCATTACATCCTGGAATATCTTTAAAGAAGGGTATCAGGGTCTACTCCAAACATGGTTATTGTAACAAGTTCTGGGATTTCATTTGCCTGTTATTGCTAATTTAGTTACAAATAATAATGCATAAAATCAGTTCATGCGAATATATACAGACATTGTGCAGTAGTAATGAATTCATGTCATTAGTGTGATGAAAATAGCAATTGTGCTAATGAATATGGAAAGAAACACATTTATTTAATGCAGACTTCTGGTGTTAGAATTCTGAGATTTTTAGAAGTAAATAATAGACGTGTGTTATCTGCCCAACACATTCTCCTCCATTTTCCACTCTTCTGGTTTCTTTGGTTAATTTATGGCATTAAATGGAACAGCTTCAGTCTGTCCCATAGAGCAAAGCTGAATCTTACAGGTATTCTGCGTTGCCAGCACCCTGCAAACCTGCCCAAGGGTATCGATGCATCTCTTCTACTACACTTATCCTCTATTGTCTGCTAATGCAATTAACAGACTTTGAAGGGTGGTCCCTGTATATGGTACCACCTTTGGAGTTAGCACTCAAGTCTGTTCCTATTCAGATATTCTTATTTACTGAGTTTTACCTCTGACTCAACTGAGAGAAGGCTTGAGCTTGTCTTTGTGGAGGCTTACGACTTTAAAAGTGCTTTTGCTTCACTTCTATCCTTTCAAAATGGCCAGATAGATTAAAATTTATATCGCCTTCAAAATCTATCTCTTAGGAAATGTAGCTTAGTGTTGGGCATGAAGGGGTCAGACAAGTTTCAGATCATATGCAATTGCTCACCTTATTCCCTGGTGTGTTTCCTGCACAGATCCAGAGTCCAGGAGCATAGCAAAATTGCTATGAGTAAGAGGCAATGACAGGCAGGGAATGAACGAAGATCTGCTCCTATCCCCTCTTACACCACATGCTGCCTCCTGAAGATACTGATTTACCATGAGAAGGCAGTGTTGCAAGAGCTAGATAGAGGAAGGGGATTATTTTGCCCTCTGGAGTTCACTGGACCTTATGTAGGCTGTCTCATATTTTTAGAAGACCGGCTAATGTATTTTTAGCAACATGGCACATTGTTCTTCTCCTGTCATGGGTATGAGGCAGCAGAATGCCAGTCTGCTCTCTGCACAGCAGTAATTCCCCCCGATGACTGTTAGCAGTAGTTAAAATCACTTCTCCACAGTGAAAAACACATTGTAATACCTAATTAGGAGAACTTTGGAAACAGAAGGAATAAAACACCTGATGCTACTCATTTTCCTCTGACAAAGGCATTAATGTGGGACAGACTTTGCTGCATTTAAACTTGCACAGGGAAGTCTTCATTTTAATTCTCCTGAAGTGTACAGCAGTGTTTCCCACGGGGGAAGCAGCTTCATGCCTTTATTTCGTCTTAGGTCAGTTCCTCAGTCTTGCAGCTGAGGAAGCACTAAGCATGAGTGGTCCACAACCCCTTCCCTGGGTGTCCGTCAGTCCAAGAGCCAGCAGTACCTCTCACTTTCTGTGCTGGCTTCCGTTCCAGCCTCACTGGCCCATCGGGCAGCGATCTGGCTGCTGGCAATCCACAATTTCCTCTAACTCTCCAGAAATGTTAGCACGCTGCTGTAACTCTGAGTGCTAATTGCTGACACAGCCTGAATTATGGAGCCATAAACAGAGAACTTTTGCTGTTGCATGGGGAATTATTTACAGGGGAGAAGTATGTGAATACTGAATTCTCTGAGTGATTTCTGGGTGGATTTCACATTTAACTTATGATAACTACCTTGATAAAAGCCCTGAGAGAATAATTCCATCTTGTAGCTTTTTCGTCATTGCTATTGTATGGGTTATCGATCTTACGGTTTTCATTTAGATATGCTAAATAGGTTTTTTCTTCCATTAATAATGAGAAAATTTCCCCTTTTTTGTATGCTTTTCAGAATTAAAATTAGTATTAACATTATTTGGCTATCTGGTTGTGAAGGGAGTTTCAATAGTGTGAGCAAGAAAGTTAATTTCATTTTTAGAAGAATATTACTGGGTGGAGAAGAACCACATAAAGGAAAATTTGTGGGATGAGTTTTCTCTCTAGCAGATTCCTGAGTGGACTGCAGTGATAAAATTGTATTCTTTTTGCAGAAGAAAAGTTTCAGAAACCCCTGCAAGCTCCTCCCTGCCTTAAAAGTAATGTGATTCTGACAAACTCTAAAATTTGGGCTGCCCACATAAACACAGTTGTATAGACTCTTTAGAGACCTCACGGTAACGGTGATGGAAGGGCTAAGCTGTGCCCTGCCTCAGTTTCTTCTGCACCCCAGCAGAAATGAGCGCAGCAGTTTGCAGCGCTGGATGGTAGCAGCTCTGCTCCTGGGGCTTTTCCAGACTGACTGGGCAGCTTCTTTTGGTATTCATGAGTCAACTTTGTGTCCCTGTCCCCAGTGCTCTCAACAGGTGCCCAGCTTCCTGTGACATGCCTGGCAACTGGTTTTAACCAAAACAACAGTTGGCAAATGTGGCACGTTATAGGTTTTGGATTTCTGGTGTAAATCAACTGACTCCATCTCCCTGCTCTTTGTTGCCTGGATTCTCCTTTCAGCTCCCACATGGAAGCCGCAATTTTCCCTTCTTTTTGAACTTTGTCTGATCCCAAACTACTGCACAAGTCTGCTGGCCTTTTTCCTCCAACACCAAACCTAGAGGAGGCCCAAAAGGGTTTGCAGATATAACACAGGTGGATTATTTCTAAAGACCAATCTCACTAAGTGGTCTGTATAGTCCATGGAGAGAAACTTAAGACTCTCCCCAGGGAGCCCAGTGGGGAATAGGTTGTTGGATTAATAGTTACCGTGTTAGTCCAATGTAATAGCCTTTCTTGTCCGTTCTGACCCTTCTCTGAAAGGCCTTATCCCATCCATCACAGAAGTAGAAAACAGAATTTTTACCATAGCTGAAGACTCACTGCCTCCTGTCTCAGTTTTCCCCTTTCAGGGTGAACTGTTGAAATTCTTGCAGTCCTTTCCACATAAATTTTGTTTTCTGGACCTCTGATCCTGTGCAGTGCTCCAGTCTCAGCTCTTCCCAGATGGCATCTGATTTTCTAGAAATGCAGAGCCCAAATGTGATGCTTCACCAAGGCCTTCTCCCTGCTGAAGAGAGCAGGAGGATGGTTTCGTGTACCTCACCAGCAAAATGAGCCCTCAGTCCTGTTAAAGAGCATTCTGGTGGTTGGGGCTAGAGCTCTCATTTGTTAAATCATTTTTGATTCCAGGTCTGTTCTCCTAAGGATGTGTTGCTCCTTCTCGATTGGCATAGCCCGCAGACTTAATAAGCATGCTCTCTGTTTTATCATCCAGATCATTAGTGGAAGTATTGAATAGTCCTAGACCCAGGGCAGGTCCCTGTGGAACACACGGGTCCATACCGCTATTTTGATGCTGTAATATTGATAACTGCTTTCCAAGTACTGCTTTCCAACCTGTTCTGCATTCTCCCTGCAATGTGAAATCCCCTCACTTCATTCAGCTCTGAGACTGCTATAAAAAACTATGTCTGAAGTCAGGATATGTGACTGCTGCTGCTGTTCCTCTACCTACAAAACCTATCACTCCCTCATGGGAAGAAATTTTGGTTTGACACAAATTGTTCTTGAGAAATCCGTGGTGACTGCTACTCAAGTCCTGCTTGCTCCTAGGTGCAGACATACAATGTGTTCAGCTGTTTGTTCCAATTTGTTTTTTCTTTTCCCAGGGTTTCATGTTTCTTCTATTTTATTGTTTCTTTCAGAGAAGAAGCCAAACCCAAGACCTGTGGATCTGGAGAAGCAGGCACTGATAATGCCTATTCCACATGGGAGCAGTGTTTGAGGTAGGTGTAGTGATGGTTTCATGTGAGGACCAGAGGCAGAAGCTCTCACCTTGTGTCTGCCACATTTCCAGAGTGACAGATGTCCATGACACAAGGCTCTTTGCAGGAGGTTTGCAGATGGACCTTCCCTGCTCAAACAATTCTCACTAGACTGTTTGGGTTGATTTTTTCGCACTCACACTGTGAGTCAAGGACTTCTACAAGAGCTCAGAACTGACCCTGATTTTTAAGAGTGATTTAGTTTCAGGTATAAGCTTTACAGGCAGCTAGAAAATGAAAGCTATCTGTTACAGAAAATGGTGGTGTTTTCTCTCTTTTCCTCAATTCCCTCCCCTGTAAATGAGGTCAGGAATGTTATGAAGCTAACATCATTAATGGCTGCAAAGTGTTTTGAGATCCCTGAATGGAAGGGCTTATATAAGCGGGAAAGTCTTATTAGGATAATTAAAATTGCCAACTGTACTGGCACAATATAGATCACTTAATGAGTTATTTGGCTTTTCCTTTCTCTCTCTCTCACCCCACCTCAGCTCCCCAAAGCAACATAAACAGACTGATTTTAATTGGCAACTTTCATTTCTAGCAAATGGATTTTTCACTGAGAGTCAAACTCATCAGCAACATTTAGAAAATGCAAGTTGGTTTCAGATCTATTGGAATTTTCAGGGCCACGGTAAAGAGGAAAGTCTCTATGCTCTTTGACGTAGAGATACACACTCTGAACCTGCCTTTTAAATTACGAGCACTTGTCTCTCCTTTACCCTGCAGTGTGTTCGCTGCAAGAGCTGTGCCCAGCTGTTGACCGATGCTTGTGACTAATATGATGAAGGTGAATTGATGACAGGCTGGTGACTAACACGATGTAGGTGATGGTCTTTGTGGAGGAAAAGAAATCCCCTTTGTAGTTTGGTCTCCCATTGCTGTGATTTACTCTCTTGGTTTTGCCAGCATTTCACTTGTGATGGTTTGAATGCGTGGTCTTCTGGAACTGACCCAGAGGCAGGAGCTCTCGCTGGTTTGTTAGGACCTAAAGGAAGCCAGCTTCCATCCCGTAAAACTTATTCTCTCAGCTGCAGTAACTGCTCATGTTCAACCCTGTGATTGAGAGGTAGATACCTTTGGAAGGTACACAGAAGTGGATAAAGAAAACTATTAAGATTTAGGAAATTATGATCACCTTGTACATATTATTACCTTATAATCAGTAAAGTCTAAATCATTAGGGGTTTACTTGTTAAGCCCTGAAAATTGTATCTAATATGCAATGTGGACCCATTTGGAAGTGGCAAGTGTGTTGACTGCTATAGAGCATATATGCCCTTTCTTTCCTTTCTTGCTTCTTGGGGGTTCCTTAGAAGTGGTTCTTGGGGTTGTTTGCCCATAGTTTGAAACACCATGCCTTTAATTTATACAACTGCCACAATAAGTAATGTGATATTTCATTATTATTATTACCGCCATACAATAATTAGCTGGAACTCATACCCACAGATCTGTCCCTCTCTGCTAAATGTTTTTCAAGTATACAAGACATGAAATCTCCATCCTATAAAACAAATAATGTAGCACAAAAGGTTGTTCCCCAGCTTTTCGAGTTCGCCTTCATTCCCGCTGTCAGCAACTCTTAAAGTACAAAAACAGGGGGTCCTGAATCCTGGTGTCAGAGGAAAGTGTTTTCACTCAGCAGAGAAACCAGGGAGGTACGTAGGTAGCAACAAAATAAAGCCACAGCCACTCAGTTCAACTTCCGAGAGTAGCTGAAATTTTCATGCACTATTCTTTAGGACGTCCTGTTTACCTCTGGGTAAATCACAGTGGACTTGATCACACTTTTAAAACATGGGGGATGTCAGATGAGTAAATCTTGAATTGTGCCTCAGGGTCCTTCTGAAGCAGCAAAATGGGTTGGGTTCTGCCTGTTCTCCTTCCCACCCCCCGTACACCTGGTGGAGAGGACAGCTTACACTGTAGAGCTGCTGTCAGGTTTTTCCTAGGACGAGTTAAAAATGCAAATCTTACTGCCGTCCTTGCTGAAGATAATGCTGATGTTTACAGCCCCAGGAAGCCCTTAGATAAAATATTACTATGTCCATATTGCCTGCCTTGAATTCAAAATGTTATATCAAGAATCATGCCCCACACAAGACTATCAGCTCTAGTCTTGCTGCAGCAGAGCCATGTTGCATGGCTAATTAACTTTGTATCTCACATGCGTGTGTGTGTGAGAAAAAACACTCTAACATGAAAGCCCCAGAGGATCACCAGGTCTCTGAGGGAATGCTGCCTCATCTTTGCTCTCTGTTCAGCCCCAGACTTCCCACCTTGTGCTTAATATTCAGTATAATGTTCCTGGTCCTGTTGGGCTGGAATTTATTCATCCCTTGGAAGAGTCTAGCTGAACATTTCAGGCATGGCTCTGAGGACTCTTGCTTTGGATGCCAGTTTCTGCAGGAGCTGGGGAGATGCCACGCATAGCAGCATGGTGCTCTGAATGATGGCTCTGCAATAAGCCCTAGTTGTGGTTTGATGCTGCCCCAACAGCTTTATCTCACTCTAGACCTCCTCAACTCTGTACAGCATCTGCATGGCAGCCCTAAGAAGAGTTTGGGTATCTTGAGACACCCAATCTGAGGTGCCCTCATTCTGGTCAACCATGCCAAAGAACAGGAGGAAAACTAAGACTGGAAACTCCAGCTGTGTTTCTGTCTCAGAGGTGTGATCTCAGTGTACACAACATGACACAACCTTCACTAGGACGGGTAAGAGCAACCAGCCCAGCACCCAGCTTCTTGAGGAGCTTCAGTCACTGCTTCATCTTCTGCTGCTAGTCTGCCTGTTTCCATACAGATTGAGAGTATCCCGGTGGGATCCCACACAAGCATCACTAGCTACACTGCACTGGGCATAGGGAGCATTTCTTTGTGCAAGAGGTTGCTAGTTGTGGTGACAGCTTTCATTTTTTTCCAGGGGAAGGTCATTTTTAAAGGCCCTTTCCCTTCAGTTACAACAGAAATTGTTAATATTGAAGGCACATTACAGCTTTTAGAAACAGAGGGAAAAAATGCTTAAAATGGCCAGCAGTGACATTTTCCACTGTGACCAGTGCCACAAGTCTCTGCGTTGAGCAAGCCTCCATTAAATGCTTCATCTCATGCAACCTCAATGTTGACATTGTGGGGACCTGCATGGGCAAGTGGCTTGCTGTGGTTACAAGCTCAGAGCCATTTCTGGGGGCTCTGGGCACTGTGAGTGAGAATGAGGAGGCACTTATATCATCTGGGGAACATTCTGCCTTTTCTTAGCATGAAATATTCCCATGCCCTTAAAATACATTTTTTTCCCCCACACCACAGTTCTTTCACTGAGGACTCTAATGCTTTGAAAGGAAGATTTTATTTCTGCTGCTCTGCAGAGGTGATGTGTTTATAGCATCCCTCCTCACCTCTTTCTCCCAGCTTTTGTGGCTTTTAAAGAAGGAATTGGATCAGGACTGTGCATCAGCTGTGGGTGAGAAAGGTGGTGGCAGGTGGCAGGTCCAGGCTGTCCCACCTGCTGCTGGCCAGAGGCTGCCCAGAGTAGCAGTGGGAAAAGCTTTTCACTAATAGTGAATATATCAGGAAATGGAAGAGAACTGACATAATTTACTGGTTCAATGGGGACCCACCAAGCCCTAGTAGCCCCTAAATGGGAAAGGAGTAGTTCTGAAATTTAAAATCTTTCAGGTTTTTCCCCTTTGTATTTATTAATGTTAAAGACATAGGAAATTCTCACCTAGTTCATACCTGTCATTTGAAAACCAAACTTGTTTGTTGTTTTGCTTTCCTTTCAAAAAGGCATTTCTTCATTTAAATACCGACCTACCAATTTAAAAGGAGAAGAGGTTTAAAAAAGGATCAATAATCTGAAAGTGAGACGAAGGATTTTGTGTTGGACTGAATGGAGCATTTTGCCCAAAATGACATTTTGAGAGGTTTTTCTTTTTGTTGGCTGAAAGTTATTTTTATTTGGACTGGAGTTAATTGTTGTGTTTCAACATTACAAACTGCTGCGTAATTCCAGAGAGACACAAGCAGAGGACACTCTGATAATTGTTTGCTAGCTATGGACAATGAAGCCAAGGGAATTAATTCTTGGACTTGGGATTTTTTTTCTTCTGTTTTCCCATGCTTTATGCATTTTGGCTAGTCTTGGCTTCTTGCTCCCTTGCATTAACCCTCCTTCTTTAAGCATCTCTTTAATTGTGAATCTCACAGCAATATTTTTTTGTTTGTTTTCTCTATGTGTGTTTGTTTTCTTTTAATTGCTCCACATACAAACTGTTGAAACTCTTTAGGTATCACCAAGGAGAGGGAAACGTGGATCGGAACTAGGCCAGCAAGTACTTCAGGCTCAGTTGTGGTGTTCCTGAAGACAGAGCCAACAGGGACATGGCTTTTAAAGTAAGAGAAATGATGATCAAGAGGGGTATTGCCAGGACCCTTAAGTCCAAAATTCAGTTCCGGGCAGTGTTATGCCAACCACTAGTGCAAGAAGTAACACCTGCTGTGGGCACCTTGTAGTGTAGGTAGACCTAGTGTAGGTAGACATGCTGGGATCAATAGGTGAAAGCAACATATTCGACAGGTCTCAGGTGGAGAGACCAGGATTTGGAGGCACTTGCTGGGAAGCAGGGGGCTGTCAGCAGTGCGCTGCTGGCTTCAGGGACCCAAGTGTGTGGCTGTGCTGTCAGGAGGGATGGGGCACCGGGAAGGAGCGGTGGGAGATCCCTGCTGCCCTCACCGGTTACAGGCAAAGAAGCCAGAAGGCAGCATGCCATTTCGTACAGTCAGCCTGCTGTTATCCTGATCTAGCATGACAAATTGGTGTTCCCAGAGTGGCAGCAGAGTAATCAGACTGTGACAAATGGTTTACTTAGAGCAATTTGTTTTCATTTTACTGAAAATTTCCGCAGTCTTAACAAAAGGTTCACCCTGCCTCCTCACTCCCACCACCTCCTTCTTCCTTTAATGGCATTTGCATGATGCTGAGAGAAGGACTTGGACCTGATCTGTGGCTGAGAGGGCAGCTGGGAGAGCACATTTCCAGGGCTTTTTGCAGCTGGAAGCAGCTGGTGAGTGTGAAGCCTCCCCTCCATTAGCCATAGGGCTGCACACATTTTGTCTGCGTTTCTCACATGGGAGCTGAGCTACGTCTCACCTTTTGCAGGCTGGTTCCTGGTGGATGAAGAGTGTGTGGGAGCACAGTTTTTCCTGAGGGTCTGAGAAAATTCTGTCAGTCTGCCACCTTCCGCAGTTACTAAAACCCAAGCACAGCCCTGTAGCAGTGGTGCAGCTGGGAAAAAGGAGCAGTGTCTACCTGCAGCTCTGCCACCCACATCTGCCCCATGGGTGACAGGGCAGCTGTGCAGCCCCATCCCTGTTGGTGGCACAGCTGGATCCATCTGCTTTAGCACACTCACAAAAGCCAAAGAATACCAAGAGAATGGGAAAACTGCTAAAAATGAGAGTGCCAAAAACTGACTGGAATTTGAGAGTGTTCAAGTCCTGTCATGATGGTGCCTCCAGCCAGCTCTGGGGTGGGGACCTTGCTGCCTTTCCCTGCTCGAGTCTCAGCCCTGTCTTGCACGGGGCTTTTTCAGTACTGCGGTGCCACTGCAAGGTTAAACTTGGATGGATTCACCTGCTTGGCTTTCATGGCAGAGAGATTAAAAATGGGTAAACTCTGCATTGCCCGTTTAGCAGAACTTCACCCTGCCCTACAGCAGGGAAGTAATTGCCATGAGACTGACCTAGCAGCGGGCCGAAGTCACACTCCTCATTTTCTGCTTACTCCGGTTGTAATTATGTGCTGCTTCCAAGGGCAGTTCTTGCAGTTTCAGCGGCCAGTGCTTTCCACAGGCTGCAGCACAGGTGGACCAACACCTTGGGTAGAACAAAAGGGTGGCGACGCTTGGGGACTGGAGCCAGGGGCTCTGTGCTGTGGGGAAGAGGCCAGGAGAGCAGGGAAGAGTTAGGCTGGTGGTAGAGGGCTCCACTGCAGGGCCTTTAGACATGGGTCATTGAGAGTGGTCCACTCAATACCATTCTCCAAAGTCATGCACTGGGATGGGCTTGGCAGCAGACCTGGCCAACAGGCCGGTGCCATCCAGCTCTTTTTCAATTCTGGCTTCTTTCCTGTCTGGTCTTTTCCAAAAGTGCATCGCTGCCCAGGGCATAGTACCTGGGGGTCTGCAGATGGGACACATGCTGCTGCACTTCTTTGAACCCACAAGAAAGCCAGAAAAAATCATTTGGGGTCTTCTGGGGTGCAAGCCTTGCTTCTGGACAAATGGTGGACCTGGAGCATTAGAAGGTGAGGTGATAGAGTCCAGGATTTTCTTCATCATGCTGTCTGTGGCTGAAATTTTTTATATCTGCATGCAATTATTTAAATTTCCTCAGCACAGGCTAAGGGGATGAAATGCTCAGACTGCTCTCATATGGGAGGTTGGACATGTCGGTCTACAATGCTCTCCTTTGACTCCAAGGTCTGCCTGTAGCCTCAAGGGCTTGATTTGGAAAGCTGCTGCATTACGTCCTGGTGTGGTATGTTGCATCCTTGTGCTGCTGCACAAATACTCAACGATGTGATGCAGTTTACTGCTGCATACCCCATCCAATCCAGCCACCAGAGACATCCCCCAGGCTCTCAGGAGCAGCCAGCCTGGCCGTCTTCCTGCACTTTGTTGCAATGGCAGTTGTGTCTGAAAATAATACAGTGCCACTTAGAGAGCCCAGCAGTGAAACTGCCTTCCTTAAATGAAATTCCCACTTTCTTGGCAGCTCTGCTCTTTGCAGAAGCTCTTGGAAATCACACAGCAGTGCGTAACTAACTGATGCCTGCTGAAACGTGTCCCTGGCCTTGGGTGGAACGAGCTTTCTGGTATATGCTCATACAACAGAATGACTTAAGTAAGACCGTAATCACAACATGGTTTTCATAATGTATTAGCAAACATAATAAAGCAATGGAAAATTACTTGCACTAATCGGACATCCATAAATAGACTCAAATAGTATGTTTGACTCTCAATTGGAGTGAATAATTTATCAGCTGATTAAATCTGATTATTTTATACAATCTGCCAGTAGTTTTCCAGTGCATGTTTCTACTGTCCATATATCTCCATTAGATTGACAGATTTGGGTGGTTCAGAATGGTAGTAGTCAGGGAAATGCCATAGGTAAGTAAATAAAGCCAGATTTACAGCATTGGGGCACCACTCTTAGCTAACACCAAAACGGTGTGCTGTTACATATTTAAATAGTAGCTGCTCTGCAGCTCACAGATGATTTCTTAAGGCCTGAGGAGAAAGAAGAAAAAAACCAAGTCCTCAACTGCAAAATATAACCTTCTAGATCTTGCAAGTAGGGCAGAAGAGCTGCCCAGAGTTCCTGTAGCGCCTTCCAGGGTTGTTCAAGGAGAGCAGTGGGGTGTGATGACAAGCAGAGATCACAGCACTCGGTGTTTCAGTCTTGCTTTGTCAGGGGCAGAAAGTCCCCTGGTGAACACCCTTCAGAGACAATCTTTCCATCTCCCTCCTCCTCTGTCCATGTCTCCTCTCACTGTACCTGCAGGCAGCCCGGAGCTGGCATCACACCCTGGCCAGGTTGGTGCCAGGAACTACAGGGCGGGTGAGGGGAGATGGATTCCCCACTCCTCCAATATGTGCAGCTCACATTTAATCTGTGGAAATCGGTGGAAAAGGGTGACAACAACCCTTAATTGCACTTTACTCTGCAAACTGGATAGGTGTACAGAAATGCAAATACAGGTACTCTCTGGATTTGTTTGGCTGCTTCTTTTGCACTAAGGGAAAGTGCCAACAACCTGTCATGAACCAGGAGCACTGTTTTCAGCGCTTAGCGTGATAGTCCCCATTCTGCTCTCCCCTGAGAACCGTGCCAGTGAAACTCCTGCTGACTTCCCAACGAGGAATGGGAGAAACTTGGCAGCAGACGGCTTGCAGGGCTGCTTAGCAGTAATTTAAAGGAATTAAAATGAAAAGCACCAAGAGGATGAGCCAGCCAGCCAAGGAGCATTTGTAGGGTTAGCTGCATGTGAAGCAGGGATAATAACCGATGCCTTTTCCCTTCAAATTTGTAGCTGAAATGTCCCTGTTATCCCCAAAGGCCATCAGTTCAGTTCCTGACTAAGGAAGAAGGAGAACTGAGAGAGAAAGGACAGATTTTCAGTGCCGGATCAATACTTTGGGCAGATAAGGGTGTGAGTGTAGAATAAGTATAAAAAATGACTATGTATCAGCATATAAAAGTGAGCATATGAAATATGCTTTGTCAAGTCAATAAAGTTAGTGTTAGTATTGTACTGTGTACTGGAAATATTTCCTGTGTCTCTCAGAATCGTGGCAGGTTAGCATCCATAATTGGCAATGTTTTGTAGGAAAAAATACCTTTTTTTTCTGTACTAAATTGCCACAAAACTAGATCCCAGCCCGGACGGGCATAGAGCAGTGAAGCCTGGAGGACGCCTAGGAAGATGTAGTAGTTTTATGAAAGGAGAGAGGGTCTACATACAGCAGAAACACAACCGTCGTTTTTCACTCAATGACAGCATTGCTTGTTATTTATGAAACTGAAGCAGTTTCTCTAGAATTTCCTCATGTGACTCTTCAGGCCAGCCTGGGCTCAGCACAGTGTCGGTGAGGGCTGTGGCCAAACAGGGAAAGAATGGCCAAAGCTTTGGATTTGGCAGAGCTTCCTACTGCTTGCATTTCTTGAGTACCACCGCTGCCTTCAGAGGGACTAGCTTTTGTCCAAGCCTCTGGATAATTAGCACCGCTGGCAGCATTATTCCCTCAGATACACTCAGCCAAATAACACTGTTGTGCAGCTCTGGGCTGGCAAGCTGGGACATGTCGAGGCTGTTGTTCAGAGGCTGGAGCTGTGTCTTGCCTCTTGCCAGCTCTCGCACAAGGAGAATTAGCTTAAACCCAGACTCACTGGATCAGGTCCTCTGGGAAGGCACAGAAATGCTGTTTCACCACAGTTTCTGTTATAGCTTCTTCAGGTCCGTTTACACTAGTGAAGCTGGTGTTGAGCTTATCCCAAGCACAAATACAAGCTGGGCAGGGTATGGATCGAGAGCAGTCCTTAGGAGAAAGACTTGGCAGTGCTGGTTGATGAAAAGCTCAACATGAGCAAGCAATGTGGGAGTGCAACCCAGAAAGCCAACTGTATCCTGGGCTGCATCAAGAGAAGTGTGGCCAGCAGGTCGAGAGAGGTGATGCTGCCCCTCTACTCCACTCTCATGAGACCCCACCTGCAGTACTGCTTCCAGCTTTGGAGCCCCCAGCACAAGAAGGACATGGACCTGTTGGACCAGGTCCAGAAGAGGGCTATGAGGATGATCAGGGGGCTGGAACACCTCTCCTACGAGGACAGGCGGGTTTGTTGGGGTTGTTCAGCCTGGAGAAGAAAAGGCTCAGGGGAGACCTTATTGCAGCCTTCCAGTGTCTGAAGCGGGCCCACAAAAAAGCTGGGGAGGGACTTTTCACAAGGACTTGTAGTGATAGGATGAGGAGTAATGGCTTCAAACTGAAAGAGGGTAGATTTAGATTAGATGTAAGGAAGAAGTTCTTCACTATGAGAGTGGCGAGACACTGGAACAGGTTCCCCAGGGAAGTTGAGGATGCTTCATCACTGGATGTGTTCAAGACCAGGTTGGATGGGGCTTTGAACAACCTGGTCTAGTGGGAGGTGTCCCTGTCCATGGCAGGGGGGTTGGAACTAGATGATCTTTAAGGTCCCTTCCAACCCAAACCATTCTGTGATGTTAGCGCTAGCATGCTCTTCTATGTCTTGTAGCGTGGTCGTGATTGCTGTGATACAAGGACTGGCTCTTCCAAAATGTCTTTCTCGTCTTGGACTGGGCAGTGTGGGTCACCTCTTCCCTCTCCCTTGGGGATAAAACTCAACTTGTTCTTGTACAACTTGTTGAGTGCAGTGATGTACGGCAGTATGTGGCAAGCTTCGCCTGAAGGATGTCATCAAAACTCAAGATTGGTGTTCACAGAATCAAATATTTTCTTTGCATCGTTAAATATCAGTCTTGAGGATGTTTGCTGGGTTTTGTTGTTTGTGCCTTGCTAAGGTGACATTTGACTTTTCGAGTAGGAAAGACAAATTGCAGTGTTTGACAGCTGCTGAATGTCCATCCATTAGTGATGAACTTGTTAGTGAGAAGGAAGTGATGTGCGGGTATTTAGGTAATATCCAAAGCAAACAGATAGGATCATATCCTTTACCCATCTGCATCAGCATCATTCTGTTGACTTAAGTGGGGTTAAGACAATTTTCCGGCTACGTGCCTCAAAAGAGTAGTTATTTCCTGGTGTGTTAGCAGCAGGGAAGCTACTTAGCTGTGAATGCGCCGATTCCCCACAGGTCCCCTGTGCGTGCAGGCAGAGCTGGCTGCTGGCTTGCTCACAGCCTGCTCTCCCTTCTGCACCTGGCATGCGTTTCAGCGTTTCTTCTGCTTTTCTCCTTCAAGCCTAACGTGGTTTTATGTGCCCCTTCTCTTCCTACCATAAATAAGGAGACCAGGAGCTTCTTAATCAACAATGTGTGATTGTCACCATTGTGAAGAGAGTAGCTGCTGATAATGCCGCAGCACATTCTGACATTGTTTTACATGATACCATTTGCAACTGGAAGGGAACATGGTGATGTGAGGGAAAACACTAGGTTTTACTTTTCTGCATCATCTTACTCAAGGAAGGTATTCCTTTTGAAAGCAAATTACTGCAGCCACAGAGCACAAAACCTGAGCCATTTAGCAAGGCTGAAATAACTAACTCCCCACCTCTGGAGTGTTGTGCCCAGTTCTGGGCTCCCCAGTTCAAGAGAGACAGGGAACTACTGGAAAGAGTCCAGTGGACACTACGGAGATGCCAAGAGAACTGGAGATCTCTGTGATAAGGAATGGCTGAGAGCTCTGGGGCTGTTTAGCCTGGAGAAGAGAAGACTGAAAGGGGATCTGATCAATGCTTATCAGTATCTATAGGGCGAGTGGCAAGAGGATGGGGTCACACTGTTTTCAGTGGTCCCCAGCGACAGGACAAGGGGCAATGGGCACAAACTGGAACCCAGGGAGTTCCATCTGACCATGAGGAAAACTTTGTTGCTGGGAGGGTGATGGAGCCCTGGAGCAGGCTTTAGTACAGCCAGCTTTAGTGCAACATTGCCATCTTTTAACATTGCTCTAAGGTTCATGACTGCATGAAGCAGGAGTAGGGAATCCCAGGAACGCCTGATTTGTGTTTGAGGTCTTTGAATATTCCCAGTAGGGAGAAGCAGTGGCAGGGTATGCAGCTGGGATTTTGCATCTCCTAAAGGTTCATGAACAAGCCAACCATTAAATCCAGAGGAGCATAAATAATGCTGGAAAATCCAGACAGATATTCACCTTAATTGCCTCCAAAGTGGGGAGGACTGACTGTGTGAAATTCCATCTGAAAGAAAAGAAAACCCTTCATTTTTACTATTTGTTACAATAAAACTAAAAGCAGCCTACATTGTCTGTGAAATGGGAAGCATGATACAGTCAGTATTACATTTTCTTTCTGGATGCAAGAAAATGACCTTCATAGCTCACTTGAGGCTTTGTCTCCTTAGAGTTATGGGCCATTCCCTTGTTAGTGGTAATAAAGTGCATTATATTCCACTTCACACTGATGGGGTTTTTCTACATAATGCCAGGGAACTGAAAAAAAAAAAAAAAAAAAAAGGGAAAGAAAAAAGGTCAGTGAGTTTCAAAATGTGCTTTATTAAAAAAGATATAAAAGGGAAAGAGCTCGTGTCACTTCTCAAATGATATGTGTTATATTAATAAGCCATTAGGTTTTAGGTACAATTTGGAAGTGTTGCGCACACATAGTTTGGAATGTCATTATACCGAACACGAGGGTTCCAGATGTTCAGCACGCAGAATGGACTGGGACAGAAATTAGACGCAGCCACAAAGGGGATGGCCAGCACCTTGGCCATCAGAGTCAGTTTTAAGACTTGGCTCGACAGGGTGCTGGGCCATCTCACTTAACAATTTTTCTTTTTTTTTACCCTGAAAGGTTGAACTAGATGGTCCTTGAGGTCCCTTCCAACCTGACATTCTATGATTCTATGAATGGCAGGTCCCAATAGCTCAAGCGCTCCCAAATTTTTGGCCCTGTTTTCCCATAACCCTACCTGAATAACAGAGACCAGGACACTGTATTAGTGCAAGCCCGAAACCCTGCTGATGTTGATGCTGTGCCTTTAAATAATGCTCGGAAACCCCCTTATCTCCCCTCTGCACTTTTGGCCTCCTGACAAGCCTGTAATTAGCACAGATTTTTCACATTCGTGGCTAGATTGGAAATTTGGAAGCACTTAATGAAAAAGGTCAGTTACCTTGACCAGGCTGAAATTGCAGTTAGAGGACGTTTGCTTGCTCCCAAGGCCTGCAGCATACAAATACATGAATATTAACGTTCCGCATGCAGAAATGCAAACACCGGCTGTAATGGTTGCGAGGATAGGACATTCCATTTAGCATGCCTCTTGTGTTCTGGGAGCATTTCCTCCTGGATTTACTGAGGCAGGGCTTGCACACAACCCACAGGTCTGGAGCTGGATTAGGACATGGCTTCAGGTCCAGATTAACTAGCAACCCAGATTGTCACCCTCCCACATGATTTGAGCCAAAGACCAATCCACATACTTATTTCGTGATAGGTCCAGTACCTCACCCACCACAGCTATTGCCTTTGGTGGTGGTGAAACCCACGTTTCCAGTAGGTTTTGTCTTGGGGAGCTAGTTCTGGTAAGAAACTAGGTGGTGTTTTGGTTTGGGGTCAGGACCAGGGCCTCAAAGGTCACTGTCTGTTTTGGTTAATATTCCTGAAACAAGGAAGTGCAGGAAACACCACACCTGCAATTTTGTGGGCTTTGAGGAGAGTTAAAAACAATAACATTAATAAAACAACCCCTTTGGATACAGGAAGGGATTGTCCCTGCGGCAAGGGACTGGCTGGATCAGCTCCCATGGCATCTTCTGTGATGCCTCCTGTTTGATACTTGTGGGCTGGAGGATGGAGGTCAGAGGAGGCCACCTCCAAAACCTTACGTACAGGCTAGGAAAGGGTTAAAGGAGTCCTGTGGAAATAGCAAAAGATATGTGAAGCGTAGTATGAGTTCCTATCTCTCCCTGTAGTTGATGAGTTTAATGCGTATTTCTAACACGCTGGGCAGTAAGTGCATAATGCATTTTTATTTCTCATTTTTAACCTCTCAGACTATGACAAATTATGACAAAAGTAAAATAAGAAACTCACACAGCAAATCCTCCAAACAACTGTTAAGTTAGGAAAGCTCAGGTCCTCTAATTTCTGCATCTCTTAGGTGCAGTTAATACAAAGTGGGAGAAGAAGAAAGTCCCTGGTAATGATTACACAGTTTGAATTGAAGCTTATGATAGGTAGCAGCAAGGTTACTTACCATAAAGTGCAAAGCAACTTGTCCTATACTCATAAAAAACCCCGTGCCTTTTAAACATTTATTTTTACTGTGTGTGTATAATACTAAAAGTGATTATAGCACACTGCTCTTCACCTTAATTGTTTGGCAAATGTCATACTGTAAAAGCAAATCCCTCTCTTGTACTTACAGAGTATCATGACATTCTCATGCTGCCAAGAAGCCCCTGCAAGATGCTTTCGAGAGCACCCTCCTCGTAGTGCAGTTTGTGAGCGTTTCATAAACCTTTTCGCACAGAGCATCCCTCAGAGATGAGGAAGTTATTTTCTTCCTACTTCTTTACACCTGGAGAACTGAAGTACAGAAAAAGCCCCAGATCCCCTATGGTGCTCAGATCCAAAAGATGTCAGCACCAATTATTTGAATATCTGGCACCATTTGGTTGTAGTTTTTGCTTGGTTTTTTAAAAGAAACTGGGCCCTAGCATGTGCACCCTGTGTTCACTGGCAGGGAAGAGAGACGTGTGATGAGCTGCTCTTACCTAGGAGGAAAGCAGAGCAGAGCAGGACTTGCAGCTCAGCGCAGCCAGAGCCACCAGCACAGAACCGGTGCCTCTCTGGTAAGCTGGGTAGATAAGGCAGGGACAGCTGGGTCTTCTCTGGGACTAGCTTCTCCTCTGCTTGCCCAGGAAGGTGCCAGTGGTGAGAGTGCAGTGATAGGGCTAGATCACCACCAGGAAAGGAAATTCAGGACCTTCAAACTTGTTGCATGTGTGAAAGTCAGCGCCTGGCTGCTGGTGCTCTTTGCTGGGTGTCATTTATAGAATAGAGCACACAGAGCTATCGGCATCTCAGGAGATGCCTGATGCCTTGCAGGATCAGGGGCTGGAAATAAGGAATCCACTTTATATCACAATGACTGTCACCCGCACTCTCTGCTCCACTAACTGGATTTATTGGAAGGCTGCATCAAACAAATGGAGTCATAAGCTGCACTGTCCTCAGGGCAACTGGATGAATTAAAATATCCAAGACAATGACGGATGCTGCCAAAGGGTGTTGCTATTGGGCTGCTGGACCTGTGGTCTCTTGCAAAGCCCAAGAAACAGTCTTGTCGCTGGGAGACTCCAGAGTTTCCCTTCTCAGCAGCAGTAGGGGAATTGCGTTTCTTTTTCCTCCACCTTTGCTATCAAAGGGACAGCCAGGCTCTGCCATGCTGACTCTCCACACTTCTGAAAATGAAAAGCTTTCTGTCTTCAAATTTAGCTGTCACAGGTCTCATCACCTCCTTCCCTCCATTGCTCCGAAATTCAGCTAACTAAAATACGTAGATCAAAACGGGCAGCAAAATATTGTGGGCCCTACACGGCTCCTGCTGTAATCAGCAGTGACAAAGCTCCGTGTCGTTTAAATGACCTGACATCAGGCATATGATTGTACATTTTGGCTGTGCGCTGTTGTAATAGTCTGTGTGTGCGTCCGTGCACGTGCATTTTATGTTGCACATATCCATACAGGTATGTGCACTTAGGAAAGGGGAGCGCCTCTTTATCTGCAGGCAGCAAATAAGTGTCTGCGTATGTGTATATATGTGCTGCTATCATATGTTTTAATGGACTTAAGGCCAGGACTGTGAGTCTTTGCAAAGTATGTGTACGTAAAAAGCTAGTCTGCTTTCAAATTGCAGGAGCCGGTTCCAGATGTAAGCTGTAATGGAGACCTCTGATTTATAAGCCCTCCTCTCCTGGTGGCTTTTTGTGTAGGATGTGCTGTGACGCCAGATCTGAAATGGGTGATGGATCGTTACCTGCTGGGCTGCAGGGAGAACGCTCTGCCTGTGACCCTGCCAGGTACAAGATCCTTGCATGACACTGTTTTATTTTACAGGTGGGCAGCCATCCGAGGGGAAGCGTTCATCTAAGAGAGGCTGTACTTCAGTGCAGCAGTCCAGAGCCCTGCCACGTCCTTCCCATTGACCCCTTTTGTTCCTTTCTAAAAAAAATGATCGGAAAGCCCTTCCTGGGTGAGGAGAAATCAAGGCGGGTAACAGTCTATCTGTGCCCAGTGCTGAGAGCCTGGCAAATGGTCGGCAAATGGTCCCCTGCCAGGAAATGTGACGCAGGAGAGGGGTTTTGGCAACGCTGTCCTCAGCCGCTCAGCTCCCAAGGAGGAACTGGGATTCTGGGGAAGGCCAGGAGCAGGCTCTTTGCTTGGAGGAGGAGCAGGGGTTACACATGGGCCCCAGCACTCAGAGAATGACTCAAAATCAGGGCAAGGTGAGCAGTGCATCTGCTCCTGCCCAGAAGAAACCCATCCATTGCCCCTCTGTCAGCTGGGTCACATGGCGCAGCCACCCGGGGCTGCATGCTCATACACAGAATCATACAGCCCCAGCTCCAGCAACCCCCTTCTCAGCTGGTGCGCATCTTCCCCTTCCCCAGCCCTCTCCTCCCGTTTGCACTTTTCTGCCTCCAAAGGAATCGCTAAGGGAGAGATACATTTCTTTTCAGCATCATGCTGACCCCCTTTCTCCTCCCCCAAAGCCCTGAAATTAATTAAATGATGTCACGCTTGATTTTATCTGATTTGGAAGCAATTCATCACCCTTTTGCTGGTTCTATTAGTCCAAGCGATCAGCACATTAATTCATTTGTGAGACTAAGCTCAAGGGTAATTACAGTGAGGAAGCTTAATGCCTAAACGTGTTAATGTCTGTAATCAGAACTATTTTCTCAGCGCGGAACAATTGTTAGACAATTACACTTGGATATGATGGCCCTGGTAGGCAACAGAGGCTGTGTGAAGAGGGGAACAGCAGAGGCTTGTTTTGCAAGTAGTGTGTTATCAGCAAATTCGACTCCTTGCAATCTCTCTTTTTTCTGGATTCTGCACAACTCACACCTTCCTCAGGTTCTGCATTATTAAATAAGTTGAAAAGTCACCTCTTTCTTTTTCCAGGCTGGGTGGTGTGGGGCATACAGGAAAGTAGACTCCTTTGCTTTTTTTTTAATGACATAAATGTCACAGGCTTTTGTTTCTGGTGTCCCTGGAGAGAAATAAGGCATTTAATAGGTGGCCCTTTGCTCACCAGTAGACCCATTTTTTTTTTTCTGTTCAATGATCAGTGCTTTCCAGTCAAAAGATGTCTAGGACTATATGAACTTTAGGACTGAGATCCTCCCTCTTCTGCCCATCTGGAGGACCCTTTGTTGACCTCATGGCGGAGAAGTGTCCTGCCAGTGTGATTCTGGACTTTGTTTAAAGAAAAAGTAGCTGTTGATCAAGGGATCCGTGTGGGCACAGTGGGACCGCACAAGCATAGCAACGGGGCACAAGGTCATTTCCTCTTGTTCTCTTCTGACTGAGCTGTCAGTGCCCTTATCTGACCAGAAAGCTTCTAGTTTTGTGGCAGGTTAGGGTTAGGGCTGATGCGCGGCCACATGGGACGTGCAGTCACACCGCAGGCTGAGTGGATGCCGCGCTGCAGAGTGCTTTTGGGGAAGGGTACAGCTCCAGCTCCTGCCTGTGCAGGATGGGCTGTGGTGGAAACAGGTGCTGCTGGGGCAGGGCAATGCAGGCTTCTGGGAGTGCTGAGCCCTGCCCACCTTATTCCTTCCTCCAGCTCTGTGGAGGCATTTGCTGGCAGGTTTTGTTCATCCTCTTCCCTCAGGCTATAGAAGCTCTCTGAAAGTAAGGATGAATTTGTGCTGCGAGCTGGGTGGTGTCTCCAGACAGAGGGACAGCTGGGAACCCTGCAAACTCATTCCTCTTCCTCCCTGGGTGGCCACAGTGACTTCCACTGTCCTCAGGCAAGTCCCACCACTTGTGCTTTTCAGCTGGGGAGAGATTTTATTCCAGAAAACCTGGAGGTCCTCCAATGCACAAGGCACTGTACCTTGCAGAAATTCTCATTTGGGTAATGTCCCATACACCGCTGGTCTTGAAAAATGCATCTCTTGGTATTTGAAGAACAGCCTCTAGCTGTGCTGGATTGGCAGCGTCCTCAGAGGCCCCTGGGCTAGTCCTTAGCAGCAATCCCAGCCTCCTGCCACAAATGAGGCAGGGGAGGAAATGAGTTTACAATGATGTGTTTTGCAGACACGGTGAAGCTTGCACCAGTGACAACCATAAGAAGAGCTGTCTGCTGAGATGGTTTCAGAAGGCTGTCTACGCTCAGAGGAAGGTAAGAATAAATCTAAAGTTTTGGCTGTCATTAGCAGTACAGATGAAGAACAAATAATTTCTTTTCCTCAAGAGAACAATCCTCTCTCATCTTCAGCTAAACTTGCAAAGGGTCTGTGGCAGTGACCTCCTCCTGTCTCCACAGCTGATGTAGCAGGACAGGTATTACCACCTCCCTGCCTTGTCCAAACCCCGGGGATACAATAAAACCTTGCTGGGGTGCCCTGATGAGGTCCAAGTCCTCTCTTAACAATGCTAGAGCAGGGAGGCTCTGCAGGTAGGAAGGACAACTTGGCCTGGGCAGTTGTGAACCAAGAGCTGTCCCAGCCACTGATCTGCTCCAGCGTGACCCTTCACCTGCTCAGGCTTGTTCCAACTCCAGTCTTCGGGTTGGTTCACTTGGAAGCTTCCCAGGAGAGAAAACCAGCATGTGCCAAGGGTTTCATACAGTGCCCAGCGCACCAGCGACAGCAGCTTCAGGGCAGGAAACCTGCCCAAGGGGCTCTAAGATCTGCTCCTGCCAAGGGCGGTGGTTAGGGCTGGGGTAGGCTTCATGGGGACAAGTCAGGCGGATTCCTCCTGCTGAGGCAGCCCAGGCCATGCTGGTGGCTTGCTCTCTGTCATCCCAGTGCAGTCTTGCTGCAGGTTTGCCAAGGCAGCTTTTGACAGAATGGTATGAAAACCAACAAGATATCTCCACTGCTGAATGAATTAGAAAATAATGAAATTTGGGGCGATTTCACATCTGTTGTCACCCAGCTATCAGGTCTGACAATAGGGCATGTAAGCACAACTGGGTGTGATGTGAGAGGTCTGAATTTTACTTTGCTTCTTCTCCTTTATGCCGGAATACCTTCTTAGCAGTGTAGAAAACCCGTTTCTCAGCCTTTCAGGTTCTTCTGGCAGATGATTGAATATTAACGCTGTTGTTTGAATATTGACAAGCTTCCACGAGTTGAAGCGATCTGTGCTGGGTGGTTGAGGGTTGGACGCCATCAGTGATGTTCTCCTGCCTCCCCCTCTCCTGTGCAGGCAGCAAGCAAAGCCCTGGGGCTGTGGCATGGTGTGCTGCAACACAGGGAGCTCACCTGCTCCGCAGGGACCCTGGCCTGGGAATCAGAAGGTCAGGATTTATTTGTTGGCTGTGGCACTGACTTGCTGGGGAAGCTTAGGCAAGACATCTCCTCCCAGCTTCTGCCTGCTTCGCAATTTCAATCCAAAGTCGCTCTGGTCCTTGCTCTCCTGAGGAGGTGGAGAGCACGTTACCTCTGTTATTCAGAAAGGCACAGAAGCCTGGGATGGCTGAGCCCCTTGTACCATCCAAGGCCTCCAAATTTTCCCTCTGCTGTCCAAGTTGCAAGGAGCAGCAGGAGGCAAATCCATTGCATTATGGATGTTACTCCTCAAAACTAGTCCCGAGTTACTGTCGATACCATTTGAAATGATGATATTTGAACAATAGCTTCTAAAATATTCACCTACTCCTCCTCTTTCTGTCTTTATTAAATGCTATAGAATATTTCTAATGTGACAGGAAACATGCTCCATTGTTTCTCCACTATATTTGACTGAAGTGAAGCTGCTTCCTTGCACAAAGGTACCCACCTCTGAATCGGTCGCTATTCTGAGCCCTGTTAAATTTGGAGTCTAACTTATTTTAACTATTGCAGTCTCAGAGAGCCGCCTTGTAAAGTTCTTCCATGCCATTAAAGCTCAATAGGGTTTTTGCCCCGTTTACCGACAGAGACCCACAACAGCGTGTGGATTCCACTGGAGTACAAAATACAACCAGTTGAATCAGTTAGGAGGTTAATATCTCCATCCTCCGGTCTGTGTCCCGCACAGATCCCTGTGCTCCCAGGGAAGCCTGCCGAGCCCTGCTGTGCCCAGTGAGGCTGGCCGCAGTGCTGGGCTGCGAGGCTTGTGCCACAGCCCCGTCCCCAGACAAAGCTCCTACACCAGCATACCCCCTGGGAGAGCTGTCTCCCCGTGCATCACTGTGGCAGCGCTGCGCAAATGCCCTTGGACCTCCCCGTCCCGTCTGCAGCATCTCCTGACACTGTTCCCACAGCCATACTGGCCAGGGAGGTAATGGGCAGGTAAAAGCCAAGCTGCTGCGTGGGGATGGGTGACCAGGAGCACTGAGTTTGTTCTGAGAACAAACTGGTGCCTGTCATCATGATTCAAGAGGTGAAAACTTGCTGTTGGTGCTACCGCCATGGTTGTGATGAAGGGGATAGAGCTGGACCTCTGCAGCGCCTGGGGTTTCACAGCCTCAGGTGTCTCAGCCTCTGGGTTGCGAGGCAAAGCACTGCCGCTATCGATTTACATTGCAAATATACAACAATAAGCCACCTGCAAACTTCTCTGCAAATGTGTCTGACTGCAAAACCCACCAGGAGCACGGAACTCCTTGCTCCCAGGTTTCGGTTCCTTTGCCCCTGCTTATGGCTCACAGAACCAAAGAAAACAGCCTTTTATGGTGCAGGAGCAGTAAAGTTTCTGAGATTGAATTATTTTTCCTTGTCACCCGGCCGTGAGTGCTGGAGGACTCCACCGGCACCGGTACAGAAATGCCACCGGGCTAAAAGTAGCTGGAGAGCGCAGGGCTGTGGAGAGAGGAGCGGCAGCACTTGGCAGGACGCCTGAGGTCTCCTCCGGACAGAATGATCCATCACAGCCAACCCCACCGCTACAGGAAGCTTTGTGCTCACCAGAGCTGCCTTAATGAGGCTGGCCACGTACTGTTGGTGTGACACAGGGACGTGTCTGCTGGGGCTGAACCCGACTCCCTGAAGGCAGTGAGCAAATGTGGGTGCGTTGGTGTGGGCAAGCCAGGGTTAGCCCACACTCTCCGGCTGCCCTTGAGGACCTGGGGGCCAGCTCAGGTCGTGGTCACTGTGCTGAGGACTAGCGCTGGAAAATTACTCTGCTGTTACGCCTACCTTTCACGCATGATCATTTTTCCCCTCGCGGTTCTAAATACACTCAATCAAAATGAGCATGTTTTACTCTTCTCCGTAAACAATGCAAATGCAATGCAAACATTTCACTGTCTGCTGCTCCGGATTTCTGCATAATCTGCCAATCCTGCACAGAGAAGATAAAACAGTAGAGAAAGAAAGTTCTTACCTCATTTCTCTCTTCTGGCCAAGACAATACATCTCATGGCAGGACATGCAATCTGTCTGCCCCAGATACGCAAACATTTCACGTCTAAGTCTGCCAGATACCACCTCTGCTGGGGTCCTGGGGGGTGCCTGGTTCCTGGCTGGATGGTTTCAAATGCGCTGATCTTAACAAATCAGCACATTCAGACAAGAAAATATTTCTTGAGCAGTTGCTCCTTTCCTGCTGCCCTGCTCACTCCTCTGCTCACAGGGGCCACATCATATATCATGACAGTGTTTCAGCAGATGGTTTTGGGACTAGTGGCTAGTGCCCTTATGTGTGTGCTCAGCCCTTCCCAAAACACCTCGTTCAGCAAACTGACCGTCCTGCAAAGATGGAGCAGAGGAAGGACCTGGAAGAGACAGGCTGGGAGTTTCTGCTGGGGTTCTCTGGGCTGTTGGAGCAGCACATTTGTAAATGACATTTTACAGGCAACTGTGCAGGTGAGGTGGCCTTTAGGGTAAGACTGATGTCTCTATTCAGCACTAAGTCATATTAAATATGTATTCATTTTCCTTGGTTTAGCAGGATTTGTGGGTGCCACAGCTCTTTTGAAACAAGAAAGGCCTTCAGCACAACCCCAAACGTACCACCTGCTGTGTTAGAAGGCATGAGAAGAAGGAAATTGTGGAAAGCTGCTCCCATACATAGCGGAGGA
>JAVSBS010005877.1:0-12783 GCA_033124195.1 Coracias cyanogaster | reverse complement strand
CGGAGCTGGGAGATCCCGCGGAGGGGAAGCGCCGTCCGGCCGTGCCCGGGGCAGAGCCGCTCAGGCGGAGGCCGAGGCGGGCGGCATGGACAAGCTCAAGCGGGTGCTGAGCGGTCGCGACGCGGAGGAGCCAAGCGGCCTGGCCGAGGTAACGCTCCGCTCCCCCCGCACCTGCCTCCCTCACGCCCGGGGTGGGGGCTGCGCGCCGGGGCCCGGGCGGCGGGAGCGTAGCGGCGGGAAGAAGGGGGCCGCCCCTCAGCGCGGGTCGGTCGCCGGCGGGATCGGCCTGAGCCGCTTCGGCCCCGTCGTTGGGCCTCCGGCTTCCCGGGGCGGAGCCGGCCGGGGGTTGCCGGGGGCGGCGGCTCGCCCGGAGCCGATCTCTGGACTTTTCGCTTGCACTTAAAATCCCGCCTGTGCTACCCCGCGAGCAGCCGCCGCCTAGGAGCGGGGGGTCCCGGCTTCGGTGTTCTGTGAGAGAGGGCGACTCGGTGCCTCGAGAGAACCCGGGCCGGGCGGGCACCGGAGACCGCAGCGAGCCCGAAGGGAAGGCGGGGGAACGGGAGCGTGCCCGGACGCTTGCTTGGTGTGGGCAGGGAACAAAACCAGCCAGCCAAACTCCCCCCTTCCGCCTGTCTGTTGGGAGAGCTGGCGGAATGGCGAAAACTAAGAAGGTGGCGGGGGCGGCGGGAGGCAGCGCTGCCTCCTGCGGGAGCCGCCCGTGGATCTGGGGGCTTCAGTACTAGCCCCCCACACACACATTGGAGCAGGGGCAGAGTTCAGAATCTTAGAGGAAATTTACTCACCTGATAGATGGCAAGATCCATTACTACCTAATAACTTGCGCTCTTTATTTTTTTTCCGCCTCGCTTCTAGGTTATTGATGGAACTTCATTAGGCTGGGGCACCAGAGTGAAGGGCTTCATTGCTTGTTTTGCAATCGGATGCCTGTGCTCGCTCTTGGTAAGGGCTTTTTACCAGATCTCACACAGGTTCGAGCTTCGGGAGCCCAAACAGTTACAGCCCTGCTGCAGGCTGTTGCTTGATTTTTTTGGGGGGGTCTCTGGGAAGACATCTAACTTGATTATAGTTAGATGCAATGCACTAACTCCTGACAAGAACGGCAATAAATGCAATTTACTTTTATGCGTGTGATTCTGCAGTTTGGGTTTAAGTTTTCCAAAGTCATCTTCCGTGTTGTGATGTTTCTTGGATAGATTTCTTTTGTAATTGAAAAACAACATTAATTTTTTTAAATTTTCCTCTTCTCTCCCTAAATGTTCCTTTTTAGGGCACTTGTCTGCTATGGGTACCAAAGAAGAATGTGACACTCTTTGCAGTGTTTTATACACTGGGGAATATTGCATCTCTTGGGAGGTAATTATCTATCTATCTATCTATATGTTCCCTAATAAAGATGAGAAACTAAAGCAGAATGATAGGTGAAGGTGTGTAAGTGGTAGAAACTGTTGCATTTGTATGGTGGGAATTGCTTAGGTAGATCATTCTCTTGTTGCTGAATTTTAAAGAATGGCATTTCCGCAGGAGTACCCTGGAATGGTAAAGAAAATTTTGTTTATTGTTCTCAGTGATGCATTCAAGGTAAAAGTTACTCCTTGGTAAAGAGGAATCAAACTCATGCTTTGAGCATTGAGGTTTTTTGATTTTGTTGGGTTTTCACCCCTAAAGATAAAAATAATTCTTTGCCATTTTGCCTTTGGTAATATTCTTTGTATTTTGGCCAATATATTTGAGGCAGCTTGTCTGTCAGGGTAGGCCTGTTTGGTGGGTCTTCATGGCCATTGAGGCTCTTGAAGCACAGCCACACTGACTGTGACAGACAACCCTCTGTGATTGAGATGTTGGAAAGCATGAGGAGTGGAACTGGAAATAATAATGAGGCAGAAATATCACCTTAGATAAAACTTTCACGTTGTATAATTAGTGCAGTGTCAATCCCTAGGGCTCTGAATGAGGGCTGTGGATCTTGTAAGGGATCAGAGGATGGATCCAGGCCTGAAAACAGCCTTTTATGGAGAGGAATTGAGCTGGATTAGCTGGCAATCCATGCAGAGCCTCTGGTGGTTTTGAAGAGCAGGTTAAAAAAGCATCTGTCAAGAATGATCTAATTGAAGCTGACCTTGACCTGTGCATCTAGATTGATAGTTCTGCCCTGCTTATGTTAATTGTAACTGAACAAGCATTAATAAAATTATAGAATAAATACCTTGCACAAAGAAGCGCAGGAATGGGCTTTGTCTTGTATACGCTGTTTCTTTTGTTATGCAGCCCTGATGACCGTAACAACATGGTGTAATGCCTCATACGACAGCAGACAATCTAACAAAATGACCCCCCTCAATGAGGAATCTTACCTAGTTTCACTTTTGCCTTTCTACCTCTGAGTTCATCTTGTTTTGGGGTTTTTTTGCAGCACTTTTTTCCTTATGGGACCAATGAAACAATTGAAACGGATGTTTGAGCCTACACGTTTGATTGCTACTACTGTTATGCTAGTAAGTACCAAAGGAATCTGTGCTAAGCAGTTTCCATTGTAAAGTCCTTTCATCTGCATTGACCTAACTGTATCTGAAGATGTGTTTGTGAGTGTTTCTTCTTTTTTTTTTTTCTTAAAACATCAGACGTCCTGCACATCTGGTAGAGTGGAAAGGTATATGTAGCAGCAGAAAACCACCTTCTTATTCTGAAAGACTGAGCTGAAGCCAGATTCTTACGCCAAATAAGCATTAAGGGTCCGTGGCTGGTGTGTGTGAGCTATGCATGTGCTTTTTTAGGGTGCTTGAGGTCACAACATAATTTTCATGTTGCTTATGAGATGAAAGATAGGAAACTAGTTTTAAAAAACGAGCTTAAAAAAACCCAGAATGTTAGACATTCTATTATGCCTAATTTTGTCTTTTTATATTCTATTTGATTTGCTTTAAAGAGCAGTGTAGGTATTTCTACCTTGATAAAAACTGTAATTTCCTGACAAAGCAGCAGGGGAATTCCTATGCCTTGCTCATCTTGCATTAAAAATACAGAAATCATCTCAGCTGGCTGATGGCTGCAGGTTTTGAAACTCATATGGCACAGTGAAATTGCAAATTCAACTGAAGTTAGCCCTTGGAGTTATTTTTATTTTCAGAGGACTGGAATTGTAGCCAGTCTACTGGGAGTGTTATGTGTGTGAAAATTGCTGCTGAGTTTCAGACTCTGTTGTTTATAGTGCATGTGCTTTTTTGTCTCTTCAACTTTCCCATTTTTTCTTGGAGAGCCTAAAATCTGGAAGGTGGTTTACCTTGCATGAAACTGTCCACCTGTTCTCAGCATGAGTGTCTTCAGCACATTCATTTGCCACTGGTGCTTCCTGTTTTCTCTCTAGACATTCAGAGAGGCTGCAGGCACCTGATAGAGCTTGAGAAACTCTGTATGCTCACAGATCTGCAGCAGGCAAGAAGCCTACTGTGTGGAGTGTCTGTTTTATATGCATTTAGGATGCCTGGAGTCAGGAGAATGCCTGGAATGTTGTTGACTGGAATAAAGCCAGTTGTTAGATGTAGTATAATGTAGTATTTAGACCAATATGCAGATATCAAGGGTTAGGGCTGGGCTGGCCACTAGATGAATGACAGGTGCTCTCTATTAACCTCTCTCCCTTCCCAAAGGGATTGGAAAAACAAAGACCACTTTGATGAAAATAATAAAATTAAATATATGCAAGTATATACAAAACCAATACTGAATGCAACCCCCCTGATGACAGTTATGTCACTGTCACCACTGATGCTGTGGAGCAGGCACTGGGGAAATCCTGACTGGATTCGGGAGCTGTATTCTGGAACTGGACTCAGGAACACACAGATAGGGATCAAAGGCAGAAGAGACAGAGTCCTCCTTGGATGCCAGCCATTGAAGAAGAGCTTGACCCTCATGATCCCTCAGCTTTATACTGAATACTATGTATATGGGCTGGAATACCTCGTTGATCAGTTTAGGGTCACCTGTCCTGCCTGCTCCTCCCCGCAGGTGCGGCCTTTCACTTTCTGCACCCAATCTGGTACACAAGATTTAGGAGTGACCTCGGTCTGCCCAGGAGCAAGTATAAAAAGACCCTTTCTGCACACCAATCCGTGGTAGTAACTATAAATATCGAGTGTTATCACTGCTAGAAGCAGACAACGTCTGTGAAAAGGTGCTCTTAACTTCACAAAATGCAGTTAGAAGAGACTTAGCTGAAAAGTAAAATTGACAAACAGAATTCATTCTGTTCTAACTCAAACCAGCACACAAATAACCACCTTAAAACTAATGGAAAACCTACATTTAATATCAGTAATCATAGTTGAGTCGAAGCGTATGATTTCTTTGGCAATGCATGTTTTACTGTCTTGAATATGCAGTACTAAACACCTTTTTTTTTTAACTGAAAAAGTGCACATTATAATCTCCAGTAGCACAATAGTACGTGTCAAAAGGGTATTAGATGTTGATGAAGGAAGATCAAGTATCAGCATCTGTCATTGCTAAATGAGGTGGTGTGTCTTACATTGAAAATGAAAATTTGAACTAAAAGGAGGCTGCTGTTAAAATGGAGGGTTAAAGCAGAAAATAATCCAAAATGGCCTACTACCTCCCAAGATTGTAACTGTAATAAAGACACAGTGCAACTCTGAAAAAAGAAAAAAATGCTGGTTTGAATGGCTGTGCTGGACTTTATATTAAGCAGGAGAGCTACTAAGCAATAGCTGGAAGTTCTTGAAAGTGTATTGTAGTTTTGATTGGTGGAGAGTAAGTAACAACATACTTCAACCTTGTGGTAGCCTTGAGAGTCAACAGGAAATGTGGCATGTACAGAAGCAGAAAAACCAGAGTTGTAACTGAAAAATCTTTCTCATGCAAAATGATGATCTGTGGTGTATACCTACATATGACACCAAGAAGTGTGTGGGATGAAACAGGAACCTATGGATAGTGCAAAAGAGCTGTAGGAACCTCTTCCTCTTGTTCCTTCGCAGCCATAAATTTACTTTCTGGAGATACCAGGCTGGTATTTCTTCATTGCCTTAAATCGCTTTAGAAATGTAAGAGTGAGTGCTGTTTACATAAGGGGAACTCATATGCAGGACTGGATAAAACCATGAAATGGTGTGATCCATTTCTCTCTCTGACACAACTCATTATAATGTTGCAATACTTCTAAAAACTGGAGTTATTTCTATGTCTAATGGAAATTGTTTTCTTCTAGTTGTGTCTCATACTAACACTGTGCTCTGCTTTCTGGGTGAGTACTGGAGTCTTATATGTACATATAACTGGAGTATATTTAAAAAAAAAAAAGATCCTTACCTTGTTGTCTCTGTCTGCTGTGTTTCTTGTCCCCTACCCTCTTCTCCTTCAGTGGCATAAGGGAGGACTCGCGCTTCTTTTCTGCATCTTGCAGTTTTTTGCCTTGGCATGGTAAGTGATTTCTTCGCCACATGCTCCATTTTCTATTGTACCTAACATCAGTAGCAGAATTGGGAGTGAATTTTGACCTCGCATGACTTAGAGGGAAGGAGAATTTTTACCTCCCCATTCCCCTAGATGCAAGACAGTGCATCAATGAGGAGCTTGCTCCTGCTTCTTGGTCTCACACCGGTTTAGAGGCTTTGGAGGTGAAGCTAGAGGCTCAGTTTCTGGGGAAAGTTCCTGTGAATGTGTTTAATTTCTGTGAGCTTGCAGCAAAACTGGTTTTGTTTGTTTGTTTTTTCTCCTTTTTCTCTTTAAAACCAATTTGTTATTTACTGCCTGGTATTAGTCTTTTACACTCTTCTGTATTTGTCTTTTAACAAGACCCAGATGTGCTGCCAATCAAATTAAGTGTTGGTGTTCTTTAAGTTAACATATGCTCTGTGTAATGTTACAGAAGTACAGAAGCTGATAGGAACATCTGGTCTCCCCTCAAGACTAACTTACCCAACTGTAGGTGTTGGAGCATAAAGAATATTTGGTGCAGGAGAACTATGTTTAAAATGCTTCTACAACATGTCTGCTGATTTATTTTTTTTTTCCCTAGTGTTTCACAACCTGGCTGGGCTAAAATGATTTGCAAGGATACTCATTCCTGTTGTTCAGAAATTCAAAGCTTCATTTTGGTTGTGTATATTGTAGTTACCTGTTTAGAGCATCAGAGAGGTTGTTTTTCCTGTTTGTGACTAATAAAATCTGACATGATGAGTAACTTTATAAATCTTTCTTCTTAGGTACAGTATTTCCTTCATACCATATGCAAGGTGAGCTTCCCTACTCCCTTACCTTTTATGATCTTGAGGTTTAATGATACAGAAGGTTTTACAAGGGTTTATAGAACCATGGTAATATATGGCTTTAGAAGTTTGTTCATGGTGGTGTTTTAGGGGGAGGAAATACATATAGTTAAACCTGAAAATGAATCAAAACACTCTGTCTAGTGGGAGAAAACAAATGTGAACAAAATGAGATGCCTTCTGTTTAAGAAATATGTGCTGACCACTTAAGATAATCTTAAGGCTTCTCTTTGAAATGCCTAAATGTTGGTCCAAAATGCTGCTAGACAAGTGTGTTCTTCTGTATACGTTTTTTTTGCCCTGTTCTCCCCCATGACCACTACTCTTTTTGAGCTCACAGTTCTGTAGCCTGCTCCATCAGCTGCACTCTGCCTCAATACAGGCTTACAAGTGTCATTTTCATTGCAGTTGGACAGGTGGACAGTAAGCAGACCCACTTGTCTCTAATGCATTCATGTAGTCATGCCAATTATGTAAGCATAATTAATAAATGGTCAGCTGATCTTTGAGGTCCTCAGTGTCAGTGTAATAGCACTATGGAATGAGTCATATCAAGGAGTGTAACTGAGGTGACTCTGGTTTTGTTTTTCTTTTTCTTTTTCCTGCCTGTAGGGATGCTGTGAAGAAATGTATTTCAGTCTGTCTGTCCTAACAGGAATACTGGATTCTTCACGAAGTTCTAGGAAGTACAGTAGAACTATGTTAAGAACTCTTTGTATGTATTCCTACTTCTGTCTTAAACACGTGCCTTTCAGCTTTTTGTTAGAAGCTCCTTGTGTTAAATCCAGTGTATGCAATTGCTTGGTTTTGTAAGCAATGGTGTCTGTAAGACAGGGTACTCATGATTAAGTGCAGTTCAGTTGGGCAGAAGAACTGGGCAGACACTCAGGATTTGTTACGACAATTCTTATGTAAAATTGTGTATTTGTTTGGTTTTGCAAAAGTAACAAAGTAATAGAAAATTGTAAAATGGAGACCTTGACTCTGATGGGACTATGCCAGTCTGGATCTTTCCTTTTTCAAGAAAAAGAAATCAGCTGCCAACTGATTTCTTACTGACAACTTGGTTTTTTAAATAGCCTTATGTCACTTAATTTTTGCACTGTTTGCCTTAGATAATGGAATATTGGTATTCTTTATTTTTCTTCTAAAAGATTTAATTCTAAACAAAAAGACTGTTTTGGAGTAAGTGTGTAATGTTGGCTTCTTTAACGAAGTATGTACTTTTCAGTTTAGACTGATAGTATTTCCTAAAATACATGAAAGGGACATTTTTATCTGTAAAAACTTGTTCCTGGAGGAAAAGCACTTGCAAAATAAGGTTAATAGAATTTTTCAGCTGCCAGGAATCCGAGCTCTTTGCCTTGCCTGCAGCTAATGGCAATACATACAAGGTAGAAAACTGAAATTTTTCACATGAAGCAAAGTGCTTCTTTTCTCTCCCAGCTGTAGCATAGGAGTGGTGCAAAGCTGAGGGCATGATGGGTAAACAAAGATAATTTATATATGCTCTTTCTCAGAGGACAAATTGTTGATAAGGTGGAAGTGGGGGCTATTGTTTAATCAGTCTGGGCAGGGGAGAATACATTTTCTTCTGAACTTATAAGTAAGTAAAAAATCCAGCTTGGGGTTTTTTTTGTACATGGCATCAGTTTTGTTTCTCCTAAAGCTCTTAAACTAGTGAACTTCTTCAGCTTTGAGGAGAAAGCCATTTTCTATTGCCTGTCATAGCAAAGAAAGTATGTCACAATCTAGCTTCCTACTGCAAACAAATGCTGAACAGGTAGTATCCAAATTCCAAGGCCACTTTACATTTTTCTTTATCTTCTGAGCTATGTATAATCATTGACTCCCAAACCATTGCAGTGGTCAGTTGTTTAGTATCTGAGCAGAGATTCCTGCCTCTGGTGGGTGAGATATCGTTTAACTGCTTTCACCTTTCCTCTTACCAAACTGTCTTGCTGGAGTCCGTGTGACTTTAGTATGAACTGAAGCATCTCTTCCACTATCTACCAAGAGTTTAGTTATTGCCCAGCATTGTGTTTGTTTGACAACTGTATCCCTTGCTTGAACCACAAATATTTTTGATGTAGGAAAAACCTAGATCTGCAGGGCAATAAGGTATAAGCCCACAGTGAAGCCAAATAATTATCGGGCTTCCAGAAAATTACTAGAAACTGAGTTAATTCAAAATCTTAAATTTAAATGTCCTGATAATTTATGAAGCACAGTACCATCTTGCTGTTAGGATCCTCTTAAAAAAAAAAAAAAGAAAAAGAAAAAAATTCCCTTTTGAGGATAGTATGAAAGGGGAATTTTAGGAGGCTTTCTGTGGATTCCAGCTGGCTAGAATTACTGTTACAAAGGCATTTGAATGGAAAGGGCCACCTTCAAAACATGGCACTGATGTTGGGCTTTATCGGTTATACAGGATGATGTTCAAGTGCTATTTGATGGTGCTTTCTTTCCAGCTCTCTAGGATTTGGAAGTTAGTGTTGAAAGCTAGGTTGACTATTACTTTTCTTGAAAGGAAGAATTAGTGAAATGCCCAAGAGAGACTGGGAATTAAAGAATACTGATACTTCTTTGCCCTGACTCATCTTAGACAAGTATTTAAACTGATGCATGTCTTTTTTTATCAGGGAGTAGGTTTAAAGCCTAATTTACATCTGCCAAAGGGCCCACGTTAGTCTTTTATTAGGACTTTGATAATGTTTACAGAATTCCTTTCGTGTAAGGGCAGTGGAAGTGCCACTCTAATGCCTTTTACATTCCAATGTTTCTTTGGTTTTAACATCTCTGGGTGTTTCTGGAAAACACTTTCTGCTTCCCCTCTCCAAGAAAATTATGTTAACTCAGATCATCATTCCAGGCTCATCAGCAGTCAACATAATGGAATTTGACTTCTGGGGTTCCTTTTTGCATACTTTAGATGAGGAGGAGTAAAAGCCTTTTGCTTTTTCCTTCACTACCTTGTGCAGGTGTGTGGTACTCTGACTCTAACAGTTCCTCTAGAAGAACACTAGAGTTGGGTATGCTAATAGTAGTTTTTCAACTTTTGTAGTAGCTAACTGGAACCTATTAGCTGACTGTTGTGAGCATACCCACTTAGAAGTAAGAAATTTGGGAAAACAGATAAACTTCAATGGATTTTTTTTTTCTTTGCCTTCCTCCTATCCTGTTTAAAGCTGTAATTTAGCTCCACAGCCTTTGGCTCAATAATAGAGAAGAACAAATCTTAATTTGACTGCATAGCCCATGAGGCTAAGCAGTTGTGCCCTTAAAGGATGGGACACTAAGGAGGGATGGTAAAACCATAAGGATCACTGGAGTGCCAGCACTAGGGTTTATGTTGCCCTTTGGTATTGTGTTTTGTTCCTGTGAAGGTCAGACAACAGGAGAGACTCACCATATTCTTGCCAATATGTGAAATGTACTCAGGGGTTGTTGCTACTGTACAAGCAGTTTTGATTTAAAATAACTCTTCTCTTTCACAACGCTCTTCAGATTCTTACTTATAAGTAGTTGTGTTCAGGCAGTTTAGCAGCAAAATATTTTTCTACTTTGTTAGAATATTTTATATTATTTTTACATAATCAAAGAGTGTACTAGTATATGAGTGTTCCCTCTTGACCAGTTTCAGTCTGAGTTAGATTATAGCACTAGACTTTTTTTTTTGTCGTTAAAACTACTTTGTGTTAAGTTTTGATATCATCAGCTTTGGTTGTCTGCTTGGCAGGAGGTGAGGTGGGCATTTCTGAAGCCCTCTCTAGCTTTCTATCTCAATGTCCTTCATGACAGGAATGTTTGTTGTGTGCACTCTACTGCAAACAGAGACATTTGTTTTTAATCACAAAGTTCCTTCCTTCCCAAAGTCCTTGCTCAGTTGCCTACAGCACCTAAGGCTGATTTTCCTGAAGAAACTTGTATGGTGTTGGATGCCCATCTCAGTCAGATTTGGTGTTCTACCAGAAAGCGCTTTTTGCCCAGCCTTGCTGTTGGTCAGCTTGCCTATCTGCTTTTTAAGCTTTTTTTACAGTACCGAGAACGTAACCTTAACCCAGCAGCCTTAGCATACAGTTCTAGCATGAAGTGTGCATATCTGGGATCAGCTGACTTTCCCGATATAGTAGAAATGGAAGTGGGGAGGGTGGTAGTCATCTGTTCCCAAGTACTGAGGTTCTGTACATTAAAATGTGGGATTTTTTACATTTTTTGCTCTGGTTTATGTGATGAAGTTAATTGTGAATACTGGTACTATCTGAGACGGTTCTACAGTGATGATGTAAAAAATTCCATCTTGTTTAGTCCTTACAGTAACAAGATTGTTCTTGAGCTGTTACAAAAACCAAGGAAGAAATTTCTGCACCAAGTCGAAATTTTGTGAGAAATCATGTTTGTTTTGTTTTAAAAAGTGTGTTAGGCTTTATGTGTGAATCCTTACTACACACGTTTTGGGGGAGGGTGGAGACTCTGCCATGGACTGGCTTCCAGCTAGGTGCAGGATGACAGGCTTGAAGCGATCATAACCTGTGTGTAGATTGCAGCTTGTGTGCAATACACTTGGAGGCTCATGGCACTGGTGCGTACCTGCAGTCTGAAACTCATGTTCTGGGAACTGCCTTGTGGAGCAGTGTGGGACCTTGAGGCTCATCCTCTTTTGCTGAGTGCTAAGAGATTGAAAGAGCCTCTGTTGAGTTTCTGGCTTAGTTTTGTTATGTAATCATGTTAACAAAAGTAATATCACTGTTGCTACTGTAGGCTCTCAAAACTGAGGAGGATGTTTAAACACGCGTTTGTCTTAAATACTGATGTTTACAACCATAGCACATAGTGACTGTGTAGAAGAGAAAGCACAAAAAATGGTATCTTTTTCTTAAAACCATGTACCTCACTGTAATGTGACAACACTAAATTTTATTAACATGTGTGGAGTTGTTTTGTAAAATAAAAAAACTCTCAGAAATTCTCAACAATGTTTTATACTGTTAGTGACTCTGTTTGCTCTTGTGCTTTTTCTGTGTATTTACACTGTTTGATTTCTACTTTGATAAACATCTTTTTTCCTGACTTACAACTGTCTCTGTAATGAAGTAAAATCTTTACTTACAAGTGCTGGTTTTTTTCCTTCAATAAAGTTGTCATTGCATTAAATGAATTGCTGTTGTGGTTAATGTGGAGTTTTTAGTGATGCTGATTCTCCAGCTGATGTTGTAATTGCTGTCAGTTGCTTTCTTGTTTCGTTTTGGTTTTCTTTTTAAAAGTGAGTGTCTTGTGCTCACTTCCTTTTGCGGTGTACATAATGTGTACTGCTGAGGGGAGTTTGTGTTACCGCTGCTGTGCAGCTGCTTCACCCCAATTTTTGCCATTGCTGATTTGGTTGAGTGGGTTTTGGTTTGGGTTATTTGGTTGAGCTCAACCAAATTCTTATTGTCAGAGCTGTATGTGCCTAGACAACTGGTTGGCACAACTGGAGTTAAGGTGGGGATTTTATTTTTGTTATTACTTATTTGCCACAAGAGTCAACCCAGATGTGCCAGCGAACTCGTGGCTTAGTCCGTGCTACAAAGCAAGTAATTTGTGATGCAGTTCTGTCAGCAAATACTAGAGTTATGAAGCAGCATGCCCCTGGCTCTTTTTTGTGGAATAAATACACTCTGAATACTGATGTACTCTGGAAGTAAAAAGCCAATCATTTATGAATGTGTGTTTAAAAGTAGAGTTAGAAGCAGTGACTTAAATTCTAATTTTTTTTTAACTTTCATGAAGTATGTTTAAGTTTGTGCCTAATACACATCAAAACACTTGCTGTTGTTTTAATATTCCTTGGCAGTGTAACAGGGCTGTGAATTGGGCTGTCTGGAGTACATTAAACTTTCTTCTGATTGACAGGGCAAACCAAAGCAGTTTTGAGTTTGGGTTTTGTTTGTTGTTGGGTTTTTTTTTTTGATTGTTCTTGAAAGCCTGCTTTGTCTCAAAGCTGACTAAACTGAAATATCTGTTCTACAGGAAACTTCAAAGTTTTGTCTGAAACAGAAGCAGCAGCTTATCTTCCTGTGCTCTAGAAACCTAGGGGTTTGTATTTTTTCTTTTTGAAAAACTTAGAGCTTTGAAGGGTGTGTCAGGAGATCTTGGTGTATCTATTTCAAATCAAGACAGTTATGAGTCCTAAAAGGAAGGCAATAAATCCTTTCCATGTTTAATAGCTTAGAAAGAGCTATTTTGCTTGCCCGGTTCAACCTCCTGCATTAACAGCAAAGCTGTTGAACTTTGCCACATAGTTCTTCTGCTGAGATCTTAATACCTGAATGATTTAAAAAAAATAAACTAAGTCTTTATTTGAAGCCTCTAAACAATGAATAATCAGCTGTCTTCTAGGGAAGGTGTATTCTGCAGATGACTTTGCTCCATGGATATACTCTGAAATCAGTTGCCCTACAGCATCTAGTCCCCAAACCCCATGTATAAGTATCGGGGC
>JAVSBS010005876.1:21186-31966 GCA_033124195.1 Coracias cyanogaster | reverse complement strand
ACCTGGGTGAGGGCAGAGCCACAGAGACACAGGTGGGCCAGGTTCTGCCTCTGGAACATGAAGCCAATAGGAAAAACCAAACATTCTGCTGGGTTGTGACACATCCACAGGCTAGCTGTAACTCAGGGCCCACAGCTCGGGCCCCAGCACTTCAACGGCAGACGGGCAAGGAGGCAGCACTAGGCATGTTCCCCTTGGGAACCATATTCTGAATTTAGCTAATTCTCAACGACACAGGGTCCTCCAGCTCCCCCCAAAAACACCAAACAGACCATGATATGGAAAGCTAGTGCTATATTTCATTTTGCACCTCATACATGCACAAGGCATGACATGAGTGGTTGGGACACCACCCTGACCCTTATAAAACCCTTATTATTAAAAGTCATCAGCAGGCTAACAGAAACACTGGATGTTTCCAAACAAAATCCTCCTCAGCAACCGTTTGCAAAAAATTCTGGCATTTAGGCTGTATGAATTTACCACAAGGAAGATAAAATTACCCCTGCAAGTGCTGCATGGGCAGCAGTTGACCAAGAGGAGGGTAAAGTGGACTAACAGGGTGATGTTATTTCTGATATGGTAATGAGTTCATATAGCAAAGACCTGTTTTCTATCAAATTAATGTTATTTAGTAGGAATACTGACCATAACTAAAATTTACTGGTCATGATCAAGTAATTTTACTGAGAGGGAGAAAAATGATCTCAAATTTCAGTCAAACATACTGCGATATTTTCTATATGCTAAAAAGTTTGCGGGGTTTCTGAAGAGCAGATTTGAGTTCCTTGAAGAAGAATCCACAGAGGGTGACCAACTGTAAAGACACCACCTCAAGCCTCTGAAGCATAAAACTGCCAGAGGCTGGAAAACACTCTGGTGGAATACTTGCTCTGGTCTTACGTTCTTCAATTCACCAACCATTAGCAGCTGTTGAAGAAAGCAGTGGGAAGATCAAGGAACCAGCCTAGACAGACTTTTGATCTGATCCAGCAGGGCCATTTTGTTCTATAAACCATTTGTGATTCGCTTCACGCTTGCCCGCTCTTTGTACGAGGGAAGATTAAAATCTTTCAGAAATTGCCCATTGGGAATAACCTAAATATTTCTGGAAAACAAACCTGCACAAAACAAAGCAAATCACCTTCATAGTTTCCTTTGATCATACAAGATAACATAAATTAGCTCTGCAGTTATTTGCACGGTACCTGTTGGCCATATGTGCCTGCGAGTCTGTATTTCATTAAGCACAATAGCAGGATGATGTACACACACCTTCCCTACAGACAGTTGCCTCCTGAGGGTGCTCAGAGTTATTTCCAACTAAATTATTACCTGTTTATTTTTCCCAATCTGCAAACTCATGCTGCAATTGTTGGGTAGATTAGATGCTTTCTCCTTGGTTGCTGGGGATTAGGAAGAATTTTCTTTTTCTTTTTAGGAAAGAAAATAGGTTGTTATGCTTTTATATCGCTTGTTACCAAGGAATGGACCCCTAGATCCTGCCCGTAGACTCCTTGCACGCTAGTCACTAAGGTGTGCTAGTCATTGCACATGCAATCCAGCTGCTCAAGAACATTGTAATAGGTTTCAGGAGATAATCAGAGAGAAAGGATACTTAAAGAAAGGTGGCAATAAAAAAAAATATCAGGCTGGAAGCTGCTAGAGCTGAAAGCAGAGAATTGAGTGTCTAAATAACATTTGTTTCGCAGGTATCCAGAGATGTTCATTCCTTTCCTACAAACATAAGCAGCACACCATGGCCTTCCTACCTGTGCAGTTCAGGGCCCCTGAAGTACCAGGCGGTTACTTAATTCAATAGAACATGGGACAACAAACACAATACTGAGAAAGCTGGGCTATTCGCTAAAAAGTCCTTAACAGAAGTATTCCAAATCAAAATGGAAAAGAAATATCCGTCCTCAGGAGAACCCATTTTTCCAAGAAATGTAATTTTCTTGTATTTGACTAAGACTGTCAAGGAAATGAGCCTGAGAAACATAATCCTAATAACATCAAAAAGGAAGAACTAAACCAGTCACTTGCAGGGCATTTGAGAAATCAATGAAAGAACATTAACATTGTCTTGATCCCTGGCATGCACTTTGTTCAGTCCTATTTAAACCCCTGAAAGCCACAAGCAAACTGTCCACTTTACCAACCAAGAGGAAGGGGCTCAGGAAACTTGAGATTAGGGGAAGAAGCCAAACATTTTCTTGCAACATCAAAATAATCAAAGCCCAAATCATATAAGGTGCTCCGAAATGGCAAACACATCTGGGAGCAAACTCTCCATCCACAACAGCTACTTTTATTCAGAAATTAGAGGTTGACAAAAGTAGACATAAGAGTTTCTCTGCATAATTTTCATGTTACTTAACCCCAGGGAACCCATGAAAAGAAGGGGCGGGCAGACAGGAATTTGGGCTCTTCATCCAAACCATGCTACTGTTTTTCTTCCTAGAAAAAACAAGCTACCCCTGACAGAAAAACACAAGGCTGTAATCCACTCTAATATCCTAACAACAGGTATAAAAGAGAGAAAAGTGAAAAGCAACATTGTCGTGCACGCACAAGCGTGCAAAGAACAGTGGTACAAAACCCAGAGAGAATACGACGTGGTCGCTGGGACATAGTCAGGTCTTTGTAACGCTAGATGTGATATCGTGTAACAAAAGCAGAATCAGTAGGTGAAAGTCATGACAGCCTTACGGAGCTGAGGATTTGTCCAGGAAGTCTTGTGCTCCAACGTCCAGGGTTTCTGCCTCAGTCCTAGAAAAGTGCAGACACCATCTGCTTCTGCCCATACAATGGGCCTTAGAGCCAACGGAGGTGACTCAGCCTGAATCCCTGAACCTTACTTGCTCTGGCCAAACTTCATTCTAGGATAACTTCACAGCAGTTATTCCGATGAGTAAATTTACATACATATTAAATCTTGGTAAAAACTAGGAAAAAAAGAAATCACTGCAACTATCTTCAGAGCTTGGCAAAGAACCAGATATCACTAAAAGCTGCTGTCATCCAAGAATGACTATCAGGACTCTGAAGACAGAAACCAGAGAGGGACAAGAGAGAGTATGCGTACCTCTCAGCCAGGCAGTCCCTCTCCCTCCTCTGTTCCCTTTATGGGCAATGGAACAAGAGCAATTCAGGGCAGGAAAATAACTCAGATGCTCTGAAGTGCCCTCTGCTCACCAACGACAGAGCGAGCCCAGTGGCGAGCCCAGTGGCGAGCACAGCTGCCAGGCCGCATGCCTGGACTGACTGGGAGGCTGACAACAGGAGGACTCCTGGCAGTGATACAGCAGTAAAGCTTCACCTCGAACAAAGTCGTTTTCCTACATGCACCATGGTTAAGAGCAACTCAGGCAATGTGCAAAAGAACAACGCCCAGTGCGTTGAAGCTCCATCAGCTGAATTAGAATTGTAAGGCTCCTACTCCTTTCCTGTAAGGTAGAGAAGAGGAAAGCGGAAAAAACTAATGACCATGCTGTTTTCTTGTTGTTGGGTTTTGCTTTGGGGGCGTTTTGGTGGGGTGTTGTGGGGCTTTCTTAGAGTAAGAATAGGAGTTCTCAGTCGTCTTTGAAGAGGCGATTACAAAAACCCATTTTCTGTGTAGCATGTGCTTTTCTGTTTGGCGTTTTGGTTTGCTGTTCCCTACAGAGAAATTTCAGAACTGTTTGGGCATTTCTGTATTTGGACTGCTCACACCTCATGCCTTCCTTGCAAGCATCCCTAGGAATGGGTGCTGGAAACGGCGCCCAGCACCCCAAGGTAACAGGCAGCTATTCAAACAGGTACTGCTAGCTCACATGGTCCTCTAGGTCCTGTTAGTTGGAACCAAATTATATGTATTTTACTAGCTTTAAAACAAAAAGATTCCACTTCAGCTGGTAGGTTAGGAAAAGTCCTAATAAAGATACTTAAATGACTGAATATTGATCAAGAAGCCCAAGACATGCAACACAGGATAGAAAACCACCCACAACACCTGAAGCACAAATACACAATATAAAACAGCAAGACCATGGTGACATTAATGTGCAGACCATGAACCTCAGAGTGAAAATCCAGGAGACCCAGTCGCTGCTACCAGAGCATCCCACAGTGTGGATGTGCGTTAGTGTGTTATCTACTGTAACCATGGGTGCTTGTACTCATCTCTTGTCCTAAACTTTTGTCCAAAAGTGCAGCATGTGCTCACACCCAGGGTACGCCAACCCTGAGAATATTACAGCAGTACCTGATAGATCTACTATATAGGGAGGATTTTAATTCCCTTGTCTGCTCTTTTTGGATCTCAGATATTTTTAATATACTGTGAAATTTAATATATTGGGATTTATTAAAAATTATTTTTAATTTGCTGTTGTTTATGTGAATAACATATACCAGGACTCCTTTGTGAGGGTTTTAACAAAGGTTTTCAGGTTAGTTACGTATGATGCTGGACCTTTTGCGCAAACACACCCAGATTTTCTGCAGCAAGACTTTTCATCAGTGCAACACCAAGCATTTCAGCATGGCAGCAGAAAGAAAAAAAAGGGAGGGAAGCCTCTGGATGTGTTTCTGATGCAGCTACAGGGGCCCACTCGCACATGACTCCCTAAGCAGCAAGAGGCAGAAAAGCAATGACAGCTGGTTGCCATCTTGCCTTGCCAGCATCATCACCAGCCTCCCCTGCCCGGAACAGCTCCTCCGCCCCCAGACTCTGCAGAAGAAGCTCTACTGCTAAAAGGGCTGAGGAAAACCCCAACCCTTGGGCAGAGGTGAGATCAAGGCCAGGCCTCCTCCCATGCCCAACCTGCCGAGAAGCTTTCCCCTCTCTCTTCCACGCAGTCAAGCGGTAAGCAAACCTCTCCAGTGGCATTTGATGCTGAACAGGCTCTTAAACGCCCTGTGAACCTAAATTTAGGATGAATGAAGAAGGAACACATCCAACTTTTATATTTTCCTCCTCAGCACAGCAACAAGTCAACTTGATACGCCAGTTTTAGACATTCTGAAGTTATAACTGGCCCTTAAAGGTGAAGCATAATCCTTGTCAACAGCCAAGGGGAGAAATAAACCCACAGAAGCGGGTTTTAATTTATTTTTGGTTAAAGCACAGTTTACCAACACACTCCTCTTCATGTTTTAGTACTAAGACCAGAGCTAAATATTTAATGTCTGAAAGGTTAAAAGAAACCCGATATATCACTTTATACATACCAGACTCATCTCAAGCTGCTAAATAAGAATTGACACGGCTTATGACATCCTACTACTTACAACAGCGTGCTGCTCAGGTTTTAAGTTAAGAAGTTGTAACTATCTCTTTGGAGCCAAAATTTTCACGTGCCTTGTTGAGGCTTAAACAGGAAAAAAGAGACGAAGGAGCTGTTATCGTTATTAAAATACAGGTGCTGTATATAAAAACACCTACAAAAACAAACGAGAAAAACACTGAAAAGTGCAGCTCACAATTAAAAGCAGTTACTTGGAGACATTAAAAGCTGTGAAATAAAGGAAGTTTTCCGTATTATGCAATATTTAATAACGCTGACAATCTTGCCAGTTAAATACTCAAAAAATCCCATATCTCGCTCCCTTTTCCAGACAGGGATACCACGACGTCCTCAATTTCATCAAGCTCATATAAGTAAAAAGCCATAATGACGATGAGTGCTGGAATTCCTCCACCACTGATGACCACATCTGACTGGGGCATGTTCTGAGCCCGAGATAAGTATTTTATCTAAATTCTTTCAAAGGTACCATTGCAATATTTTGCATTATAGCACACATTTTCTTCTTCACACCGGTTGGATTTGGTGGATACCTCACTTAAGACTTACAAAAGACAACACACGTTAAATCAGGAAACTGTGCCACCTGTTTAAATAAAACTCCTCAGTTTTTGGAGTTTTTAAGAACTAAATTGAGAGGCACTCTATTTACAAATTAAATAACCTTAATTTCTACAGAAATAAAAGCATCCGCACATGAAAAAGATGAAAAGGGTATAAATGAGAGAGGAATAGGATAGCTGAGGGCAGGAACAGTACACATCATTCGAATGCCACAATGAGAACCTGACAACAGAGAGAGGCTATTTCTTGACCACTGAATCGTGAGAGAGCGCATTGAACATTTCACATCGTAGTGAAAAAAGTTAATAAACCAGTCCAACGGTGTTAGGAACCCATGTGTATTCTGTATCGCCCTCCTTGTTGAGACGGTAACAAAACTCCTTTCAGTACGTACAAGGGCTTAACGCAGCTCTACTCCAAAAAGATGATACCCATATGCTCAGCCTTGCAGCAAGCTCATAAAAAGTTAGCACGCAGCATCGATTTGAAGCATTGTTGAGCCCAGGTTTGCACCCATTGCTTACCATTTTTAAAAAGAAAAGCACCCCAAAGCAGACTGAAGATGTTCAAATATGCATCTCCTGGCCTTGTGTTTAATAACATGTATACATTCTCTTTTTTAAACTAATACAAAATAAATCACCAGGATACCCCTGTGAAAATTTGGGGACTGTTACAACACAGTAAAAGCACGTTTGTCACATTCATACCTAGCTATACAGCAGTAATAATTTCTATATATGCCTACCTTAGGATGGCGGCTACAGCCACCCCTCAGCAAGCCACACAAGTCCCAGCCAAACGACCTGAGAGTTTTGTGCTGTGATTCGGGAAAGGCTGATGCCCAGACAACCCCCAAGGTGAGAAGAAGGTCGCAAAGGACAAGCAATGCAAATGGAAGCTTTGCACCTCAACATGGAACTCCAAAATCTGTTATGCAACATCATCAGTAGCAGAACAAGCTGATGAAGTTGCCCTGGTCAGAGTTTTGCAGCTCTGAAATTCATATGTATCTTCTCCAAATCATCCCTGCTCACCACACACAGAGAAAGACGACTTAAAATATTTCATCTCAAAGAGCTCCCACAGGTCACAGAGGACCAGCTTCAGCCACATCTCCTTTAGAATTGCACAGGGACGTCTAGAGGCAATTCCTAGGCTATGCTAATTTATTTGTTGGGCAAGTATTTCTCAAAATCTAATGGAAGAACATGGAAATTCAAAACGTTTAAAAATGTCGGTCAAAAATACCTGAATCACCTAGTGAAATAATCAATTATTTGCTCGCTTCTCTTAAAAAAAAATCCAAACAAAAAACCAAAACAACAAACCAAACTAAAAAATCCCACCCAACTCCACAAAGACCTCATCATAGCAGGTACTACTGTTGTTACCTGTTATTTCCAGAGCAGTCTATTTTTGGGGTCCATTAAGAGCAATTATTAACAGCTTTTAAAGTTACAAAATTCTTCTCAGAGATTAAATTTACAATGTCTGTTTCTCTCTAGATTACAAAAAGTTGGTAAACTTTGTCCTAAAAACAGCAATATGGCTCTTTCAGACTCATTTTAGAAAAAGCAATTGCAGTAAACTCCTGTAATTTCAAGTTAATTCGCTAATTAATGTCCTTTGTGAGATTGTAATTCATCAGCAAATGCACAGGATGTTCAAAGCGCTGGGTAGATGGTAATATGCCAAGAATAAAAGCATTGTTGCATTTTTAGAATTTTTTAATCTTCAAAAAGACACGTGTTTAGGATGTGTAAAAAAAAATCCACTTTTTAAAAAGAATTCTACCGATCAGTAATCCAGTACTTTATAATTCATTTTAAAAAGTATCTGAAACAAGTCTAAATGGGCCTGTGTTGGCAGGTGGGAAGCAAAGTATCATACTAATTTTCCCTCCTGGCTTTATGAGGAGATGGTTTCCTTTAAGGTACTGCTGAAGAAGATTGAGGGGTTTTGTTTGTTTAGAAACAAGATGTGTTTTAAATCTCGCCATGTTTTAAGAGTCAGAAGTAGACTCCTTCTCCCTTGCAAATTTTTACACATTGTACGAAAAGAGAATTATTATGGAAATCTAAGTTGTCATGAAAAAAAAACCCATCAGAAAGAGGATATTCCAATTCAAAGACGCTTCACTTGATTTCTGCAGCACTTCCCGGTGTGAGTCGACTCAGATAAGCTTTCACATTTTAACACAAAGCTTCCCAAGATGAGAAAAGCATCCCACAAGCACGCTCCACAGCGGTCCTTCCCAATCTGGAACAAGACCCTTTAAAGCAGGAATCCACTACTTTAAAGCAACAACCCACTGCTAATGGAGGCTTTATCTGCTCTACAGATTCTTGGTTCTTCTTGCTGCAAGGGCTATTTTAAGGATTGTAATTTAAATGAAATATGCAGAGACAAATCTTGGAAATTTCCCTGCTTTGTCTCAAACACTTTCTGAAATCCTAGGGGACCAGCCCCGAGGTTTCTCAGGGAGATGAGGGAAGGCAAATCACAGGTTATGGGGAAGTACCGTGGTTCATCCCCACAAAGGAGGCTGACTGAAAGCATGCATGAGGAGTATAACAAAAGTCTAACGTTTCAGTTTAAAGAGATGTACATTTTTAAAGCAAAACCACAAGTTATTTATACAGATAGATTTTCACAAAGCAATCTGATCTGGGAACCAGGGGATTTTACTCAGAGCATCTGTGTTCCACATTCTCAGGAAAGAAAATTTAAATAATCCTAAAAAGCCAAAAAAAAAAGGTATTTTTATCATAGCCTTTGCAGCTATTTCATGTTTCACTCAAATGGAGAGCGAGCTGAACCATATATATCCAATCACATCTGGAAGCAGGCTCCAGTACTGTGTGCACTGTCTTAACTAGAACTCAAAATTATTCTATTAAAAAAAGCCTAACCCTTAAAAAAAAAAAACCTAAATCCTCCCGAGCTTTGGCATTCCTTTTCACATTTTTTCAATTTGTGTGATGTCAGTTTACATCTAATAAACACGTTGTTTATTATCTTTATTTAAGCCAGGACCTTTACCAAGTTACAGCAAGAACCATAAGGAAGCGTATCATGATTACAAACCCGTAACGCATGCAGGATCCCTCTGCAGCACCATTAAATCCATTAATCACCATTTTTACTGTCCCAATTATGCTAAGAAGATATTTGATAAAGCAATTTCAACTCACCTCTCTCTCTCCTGTTACCATCAGTGCAAAGAAGGCAAAACCACAGTGCTTCCGACATATTCTCAAGGCACCTCTTTTGTTCCCTTTAAATTAAATCTGAATCAGTTGCACGTTTTGCTGAACTGCTAATGCTCTCCACATGTTCCCTCTCTCAAATTGAAAAATGTTTTCTGTTAGGAATGCCTAACACCAAACAGAAAACTAGAAAATGCCCTTTAAACAATCCAAAGTAACTCTTTTTCTTGATATTTTCATTGGAATGTATCAATCGCTACTTGCCCAAATGAAGAGCTCGTAATGCCACAGAGTAAGTTTCCTTTAGGAAAGGTTTTTAATTAGACTTTTGCCTCTTATGTATTCAGAAAGTCCCTTACCAAAAGAAAGCTGTTTATTTTAAATTCAATAATTTCAATATTCCCTTTTAAAAAGAAAAAAAAAAAATCAGAAAGTTTTGAAGTATGAACTAGATGATCTTCACAGCGGCTACATCTCTGAGAACTCTACTCACACTCAGCCCCCCACAAACACACGTGCCAGACAGATGCAAGACAATAACCACATTTGTAGGGAGAAGCATCTCAAGCAAGACAGGACCAACAACATGGGTTGGAGGCACAAGCTTAACTCTGTCTTCAGAGAATGAAACCCAACGCAATTTCATGTTTCCTTAACCAGAATTGCACTGTGTTTCCTACACTATGCTCTTAAGAGGCCAAACCACTTTTTTTCCCCCCACTTCTGTCCATGTGCGTTAACTTCCCTGCAACAAAGTGCCAGATACAGTTATAGACTCAAGTCATGACTTTGTCTTCGTGGTTCCACTGGGGCAGAACTTGTATCTCAAGCACCTGAAGGGACAGGTCGTACTAGAAGGTTCAACAGACGCATAAATAGTTGCAGACTCTAATCATATCTGCTGTAATACATGCAACAGTCCACGTAATGGATAACAGAAGGGAAAACTGTACAGGGAAAAAAGGACTAGCTCATGCTTCAGCCATGACAGGACAAATAAAACCAGCTGGCTTCTACTTGCCTCTGAGTTACAACCAGCTTACAGCTTCCCTCAGGTATCCCAGAACAAAAGGAGCTCAGGAAGATATTACGGTTACATTTCACAAAAGATACCAGGAGCAAGAGGATGCCAAAAAGGCAATCCAAAGAGCTGTAGGGAAAGGCTGGGTTATTGGTGCTTACACTGCTGGTTAAAGGGCCTGGAAACTGCCGCCGTGCAGCACAGCAGCTCTGGTGTCCTTTACTTGAGAATAATCCACTGCTGAGCACCCACAGAACCATGGGGACGGGCAGGGATGCTCTAGATCACTTAAGCACGGTGCTCCAGTAAATCCGCTACTGCCCGTGTGCAAAAGCCAATAACCATAGAAAACGGCAATTTCATAACGCAAAAACATTTTAAATAACCAGTTGGGGGACTGGGGTGGGTGTGTTTGGGGTTTTTTTAAATAATAATAATAATAAAAATAAACTAATGGAAAGGAGAAGTAAAATTTAAAACACACCTTGCAACATTTGCTGACATTCCAAGCTATAGTACTCCCTGTTCAACGTCACACTCAGTATTGAAAGCAACACTCCTGATTTCCCGTCGCAGGTGTAAGTATTTTAAAAGCAGACATAGAGCTCTCTTTGGGCTAGATGCTATGTCCCGATACGTAAATGGCGCCTTTCCTCTTAGAGACCACCTCCGATTTTGAGAGAAAACTGCCA
>JAVSBS010005876.1:0-11955 GCA_033124195.1 Coracias cyanogaster | reverse complement strand
CAATGAGGTCTCCTCTCAGTCTCCTCTTCTCCAGACTAAACAAGCCCAGTTCCCTCAGCCGCTCTTCACAGGGCATGTTGGATCCCATGCACTGGATCCCATGAGGGAAGGCTAGACAACAGCATGCCACTAGAAGAAAATGTATGACAACAGATACGCTCTGAAGTGCCTTATTTTTGCAACTGGCTTTTATATTTTCATTCCAGCACTTGTGCCTTTCCATCTTCACTTGCACACACCATCCGGGGAGTGGGAACTGCTTCTGTAGTAGAGTACTGCCGCACAGTCACTTCCTCATTTAAGACACTCCACACCAGCAGTGGAAAAACCGTTCCTTGTTGAACGCAGAAGAGATGAAATTTTTGCCACCGTTGAAGCACTTGAGTCTATCAAGTCTTCCCTGAAAAAGGTCTGCAAGCCAGCACACACGCAACAAGGAAAGTGTTTTTAACTTGCTATTAATCAGCATAAATCCTAGGCTTTGGTTTCAAAGCTGTTAAGATATGGCGTGACTGCCGTTTCAATTGCTTCTCCATTCAACTGCAGATTCAAGAGATGCAAAAAACCCCACTCCATCCTAACACTTAAACAAATGTTGTAACAAAGCCGAGGCGAGGGGGTGGGGTGGAGTCAGGACCACAGAGGAATTAAGAATCTCTCTGAAAATCATCTAAAAAAAATCTTACCCAAACAAAGAATATTTTTTAAGTTCTTCACAGATCATCATCCAATGATCCCACGGTCACATTCAAGCTCACTCTCACTGAATAATGGAAACAAAGGAGCTCAGGAAATAAAATAATTTTTTTTAGAAGTCTTTTAGAAGACTAAGATTCACCTCCAATACACTTCAAATGGAGGACAGTGCTAGTAACACTTTCTGGTACACAACAGGCAGTTGAAGGCAAATACACTTACTCATCTCCTAATGAAGTCAAAAGACTTTCTTACCTCAGTTTCTCCATCTAAGAATTTAGCATGAAGTCAGAATGTGTCTCTATCCTGTTCTTGCAATACACTTGCAAGTCATCTAGTTATTTAACACAGTGCATTTATTCAGAGCATTCCTGGACCACAACACATTTACTAAAGTAACAATTGTTTGATAAGAGTGGCTAAAAATATGTAAACAGACAGAGACTATTCAGATGCCTGTTCACCCGTCTTTAAAAAAAAAAATAATAATTTATAACTTCACTAATTCAGGTAGAAATAATGCCAACAGCATATTCCCTAAAAAAAAAAAAAAAAACAACAAAGCAGGCAAATCTTTCAGGGTATTAGTGTAAGCCATAGCATGAATAAAGTCTGCTGAGACTCTACATGTTTCTTCCCCCTGCGGGTTATTCCAATATTACGTTCTGTTTGCCAACATGAATTTAACAATTAACTACCTCATATTCCCTACTAACAACCTACATACCACGCAAAAATGACATGTGAATACATCCTCGCCCATGTACCTGTGCAAATAAGGACTACATGCAGACTGTCACTACGGGTTTCTACACCCACCTACTTCTCCCAAGCACAACATTTACTAGGCAGGGTTTTCATCTTTCTTTTTCAATGGAATTGAAACAGGATGGAAGGAGATAGGAAATGAGAAACTCAGAAGTGTTGAATGAAAAATGCAAGGGATTCACCAAGTATGCGTTAGAAGTCATATTATTGATGGCTAATTATTTATGGCTAATGTATTCTATCCGTAAAGGTCTGGGTGGAGTCTTCTGCGTATCCCACCACAAGGCAATGAGTTTTGCCAAAAGAATGAATCATTCGCGTACACTATGAAATACGTCAAGTGAAAATAGGGGAACATTTGTTCCATTTATCCTTTCTAGTAGTTTCTGTGCAAGCGTACCTCAGAAGCTAGAAAATGAGACTCCCCTCCCCACCCCCTTCTCCTACTTCCTGAATCATCATGCTGGTTATTTCTCAGTTAATGGCTCAATTTCCACACATGACAAGAATAACCTTCTAACAGCCCCCAAAATATTTGAGGGTTGACTGCTGCTTCACAGTCAGCAAGTAACCATTTTTCAAGAGCTGTCCTTATTGATGAACAAAAGCTCAACCCACATATAGTTGTTTTCACCAGGTCACTTTGGGAAACACCTATAGCAGGATTAGTTAAATCTCCATCTTATATTTTTGCATTAAGCAAATATGAACCGAGTTGGCAAATAGCGAGGAGATTTGCATGAGAAATGCTATTTTATCAGGAATGTTGCTTCTAGGTAAAACACAAAACCAGAAGGTTCCTTTCCTCACTTCTTGTCAACCTTGCGCCACGTTCTACTGCAGAGATGACATCCCCTGACCAATGCTTTCTAATTCCCATTAGGATTTTCATGCAAAACCTCTTCACGCTTGGAGAAACAGATGCCTTAAAAGGCAGAATTTGGGAAAAAAAAAAAAACACAGAAAAAAAATGGAAGAACTGAGAACCTACAGGACAAAAGGACAGAGGAAAGTCAAACAAATGAATCTCCACCCAGCTGGGTCACTTGATGGTTCCACCTCTTCAGGCAAAGGGTCCCTCTGGTGCTCCTAACCACACTGTGGACAAAGAGTTTTGGTTCCAGGAGAACAAAGTGTTAGACCAACTTCATTAGCATTTCCATAGTTGCAGAGCAGAAGCAAGTGGCACCTGCTAATCCTTTCCTTCTCACAAAGGCCTCTGCTACTTGACCTAACTCCAACTTACTGCACAAAAAGAGCTGTAATTTTTTCATAATCAAAATACGCAAAACCAAGACTTAGTTTGTAACAAATGGTTTTAATAAATTTTCATAAACTTTTACCTTCCACTAGAAATCGATCTTTAATACCCTGAGGAAAAAAAACACCCTATCTTTTATTATTTTCTAATTTGATTATGATACTACAATGACAGCAGCCTGAAGAAGAGATGACCCAAAGCAACACAGAAGACATTTCAAAACAATGTCCTACTGGCTTAATTAGCCAGTTACGCTCTTTCAGGATGTGATCAGCTTAGCCAGACTCAGCAAGAACTATTTAAAACTCTCCTAATTTGCAGAAGAACATGCATGTGTGTATGTAAGCACATAAAAATAAATTCTACTTTGCACCAATCAACATACTTCTTTGGATCTCTTTCTAGTTTTTGGAAGTTTTCCATTAGCATCATCTTTGGCAGGGGCTTCCTCATAACTCGACATAAAAGTTCTTAAATACAACACACAGCCCTCAGGCCACTTATTCTCTATGTTAATTCCATTTAGGAAATGGGCTTTGCATTTATTGCTGGGCCATCAATGCTTTTGCTAGCGAGCACAATTATTGGGCAGTAAACGTGAAATAAATTACTATTATGCTGTACTGCTGTGGTCTTAACCCTAGTAGAAGTCACTAGTTTTCATGGCTTCGTTACCGGAGATCCTGGGCTAGTCACAGATTTGCAGTGGTTTAAGCTGCTAGCTCACAACTGAAGGTTAAACTGGAGACAGTTATTTTTATCAGAAGCAGATTATTACCTTAGTTTAGACTGTGGTAAAATAAACACACCCCCCAAGCGCGTAGACAGATGAATTCGCACAGGATAAACACAGTCTGAGCTTGCTTACACAAATCTACTTTGCGTTTATGGCAGGTCAGGAGCACGCACACGGATAGTTGCTGTGGAAGATGAAGTGTAGTAAGTTCACAGCTTTTACTAATTACTGGCACAAACTCACCGAGCTGCCCACATGCTCCCGGCAATTATGCTGCAGGACACCAGCCCACAAGCTCCACCGGCACACGGTGGGTGCGCATAGAATCACGGGATCATTTAGGTTGGAAAAAGACCTTTAAGATCGAGTCCAACCATAATCCTACTCTAACAAGTCCCCTGCTAAACTATGTCCCTCAGCACCACATCTACAGCTTTTGAACACATCCATAGATGGTGACTCCACCACTTCCCCAGGCAGCCTCTTCCAGAGCTTGACAACCCTTTCAGTGAAAGAATTGTTCCTAACGTCCAAACTAAACCACCCTGGCACAACTTGAGGCCATTTCCTCTTGTCCTATTGCTTGAGATCCTTGTGAGAAGAGACCAGCACCCACCTCTCTACAATCTCCTCTAAGGTAGCTGTAAGAGAGCAATAAGGCCTCCCCCTCAGCATGGTGCTGCTCTGGTTCCTCAACTTGTGGCTTTACTCACAACAGGCGCTGAGTTCCAAGCAGTTATACAGCACTTTCTGGCAGCCCTACCTGAAGCCCCACAGATGATCTGTTTATGGAGAGAGAAAGGGATTTCCTCCTCACAAACTGAAGAGAGACGCATTTCCCAGCCTCAAGAGCCGCTCACTTAGCTTATAGCCTCCTCATCGATGAGAAGGGCAGAGTGCAAATACAGCTATTAAGAACCTTTAATGGTAATGAAATTAAATGTTTTTTTCAATAAAACATCTGGCATCAGCTGTTTCTATAAGCTGTTTTTATTTAAGTTTCCACCCTAAGATACTGGACTCCTCAGCTATTTTCACATGTAAATCTGAATGGCAAATTAGACTGTCTTTAAAAAAGGTTGTCCTAGGGAAAAAATGCAAGGATTATTCACACATTTTTGGTTTGGCACTGTGTTTGCTACATAACGGGCTGGGAGAGAGCTAAGCACAATGGTATTTTTGCAATACATTTTGCAACACCATTTTTGAAGAAAAGCACTCTTACTGCATTTACTTGCCAGCAGTAATCACTAAAATTTAAAAATAGCAAGTTTTCAAATGTTTCCTCAGATACCTTGGTACAGATGTAGATTTTTTTTTTCCCCCTCAGAGGGCTGTAAGTAAATTCTGGGGCAAAGCAGTGGAGGAGGAGACGCAGCTGATTTGGTATTGACAACCACAAGCTATAAAATCATGACTCAAGATCACAAAAAAAGGCAACAGAAAAAACACTCTTACTAAAAAAAAAAAAAAAAGAAACCAAACAAAAACACCCACAGAACTCCACAGGACAAAACCAGGCCACAGAACGTTTTAGTGCTTGACATTTGAGGTATAGTCCCACATGCAAAAGCTTTTGAGAGCTTTTGACACTACTTTCGATGCATGGAGTAAGCTGAAGCACCAGCTCCAAGAGCTACCTATGACCTGAGCCGGTCAGGGGTACCAATCCCAGGCTCCTGCTCCCCCAGAACCAAAGCTGCACCCGGGGAAGAGCTCATGAAGCAGTGACTTGCCTCCTCATCCAGGCTGGGGAAGGCACTACAGCTGTTGGCTTCTCAGCTAGAAGGAGCATGGCACAGCTTGGAAGACTGGGGGCACTGGAAGAAGAGCAAAACCAACTCTGCTTCCCTTTGAAGTACATGGCAGCACATCAATGAATGCAAGACTATGCGGCATCTCAATTTTTTTTGTAGGCTACTTGCCTGAGGGTTCTCCATCTAGACTGGAATGAAGTTGTAAGGTGCACTGACTGCACCCTCCATTTGACATCCCCAGGCTTCAACTAATGACCACAGGTTCTTGGGATCACTGTAACTTCTGTGCTTACTGTCACCCTTCAGCTCCCTCCTGGCCAATCCCCCAAAGCAGATGGCCACAGATTCTTTCCACAAGCCCACATGGATCTTGCCGTTTGTGTCTTTTGATGTGAGCAAAGTAGCTTGCAGTCTCTAACCTAGATATATGCAGAAAATATTTACTTCCACACCATCAAGTCACCTTTAAAAAGTTGAGAGTACATGAGAAAACAAGCCTTGATCTGTAGCAAAATTTATTCAATTTTGCTATTATTTACTCAAATGCTTGTTTTCTAAATACATTTCACACAACAGTACCCAACCTTTAACTACAAAAGCAGTAGTATTTTACTACTAGTAGGAAAGCTTAATTTAACAACCATATTCCTCACAAGATACCTCATCAGGAAGATCCACTGACAAGAAATCCTTATCTCCTAAATGGTCCATAATTTGTGAGGTGGAACATTCAAGTGTTAATTGCCTCCATCCTACTTCTGGGGCACATCCTTCAAAGTCACATGTCTCATTTGTCAGGCTCTATGAAATACGCACACATTGCTTAATTATTCTTGATTACATGCTCTGGAATGTTCAGAGATGCCTTGCCTATTGTTCTGTGGCAGGGAAAGTATATGGGACCTATTATTTTATTTTGCTGTCAAGGAATATCACAAGAACTCTGACAACAAATTTCTATAGTTCTGCCTAAAGATTAAATTTCAACATTCTATATAATGTTTTTCTCTTTATAAGCAAAGATCTTATTAGGATTAAACATTAAGAAGTTATAAAGCTGCATAAAGTTCTGAAAGCATGGGCAGTAATAGCCATTGTCCTCAAACTTTGGGAGGGAGGAAATTAAGAAAGCACCAACTTAGCCATCCAGAAAAACAATGTATTTCATTAGAGACATGAGAACTTAATCTTTATGGCCACTTACTTTGCAACAGTCAAGTTTTAGCTAATCATTCACTTCAAAACGTGGTTCAACATCTTACTCTGATGCATTATAGACCGGAATACTACTACCCTGTAGAAAGTCTTGTCCTGTCCAAAATTTACCATAACCTCTCAGCTGTATGACAGCCCGAATACATCTAGCCTCTAAACAAAGAGCATGAGAAACAGCAGGAGGGTTCCACTTATGGAAATCCTTGGACCCACCAGGCTATTTGAGGCCTAAGAGTCAAGAACTAACACAGCGTCATTTGAGTCTCTGTCACTCAGCCCCACAAAGCATCATGTTCCTCTCGAGTTCTGAGCCTTGCTGGTTCCTGCCCCTGCCTAAGTATAGATGATGATAACTGACATTAAAAGTGCCCCTTAAGCAAAACACGAGTTTCCACACCCCACCTGCTCTAAGTGGGCACCAGCTTCCTAAATTAATTCAGCTTCTTGATAGAAAGCAGCTTATCTTGATTGGGGTTTTTTGTTTCCTTAGGTTTTTACATTTTGTTAGGTTTTTTGGTTTGGACACTTCGGGGAGTTTGGTCGGTTGTGGTTTTTTTTTTCCTCCTTTGTTGCTTTTTTTTTTTTTTTTAATTGTGGCCATCCACTGCATTTTTCTGACCCGGCTTTTAGTCAGAGTAATAACTAAATATCACAGAAAGCAAAATATTCAGGTGGACTAATGCATTTTTCAAAAGATGAGAAGAAATCATTGCAATAAGCAGTCACAGTTTCTATCATCTGCAGCAACACCACAATCTCCTGTGGGCATCTCCCTTACTCTTCTTGCTGTTGGAAGTGACAAACTTTATGGAAACAAAATCAAGAAAAAACACGGAGAGAAAGCTATCATAACACGAGACCATCTTCCAACAGCAAACTAACACAAATACATTCTGCGTAAACTACCACAAACCCAGCACAGGGCCTGCTAGCTTGCAGTACTGCTTCCAGACAGAAGTCATGTTATTTTTATTAGACAAAAAGCAGGTTAATCTTCAAACGTTTACCCAACTTCCTCAAGTAAAAAAGTGACGAAAAGTCTTCATTCTCACAATTGTGCCAATTGCAAAAGTCTAAGCAGGCAAAAAACACAGTACGTGGGCAGGAAAAGAATATTCAAGACCCCTGCCAGGCTCCACTGCCTCTGACAGACTCTGAAGGAAGCCCAGGATGAACAGCAGCATCAAGAGGAAAACGGTCTGGCATCCAACTGACACGGGACTCACCAAGTGAAAACGGCTTGGGGCAGGGTGTCTCGATGGAAAGCAAAACCATCAGTGCTTAAGTGATTTGTCAGAAGTACTTTAAAACAATCTTTCTGCTGAACAGAAGTCTTGAAGATGTATTCCCTGAGGAAATCTCCCTTGCCCGCAGCATGCTGTCTGAAGAACCTGGGCCTGTTAAGACATGCCCACAGAAGAACCTGGGCAATTCTGTGGTAACTTAAATATATAAACTTCTTGACTATTCTTGCTCGCCCTAAAAAATTGCAAGTAGGCAAAGAGCATTACTTGTCACAGGCACCTTAGCCAAACAGCCAGCCCACATAAACTATTATTACCTTACACAATTAAGGACCCACAAAAGTAACTTACATTGGGACTGAGAAAAAGAAAACAAAACCAACCAACAAGCAACCAAACTATGAATACCTACCAGACCTGAAAAGAAAGACAGTTTTCCTACATGCTTTTATTGATCTGTTCTCTGGTCATGACACCTTCTGCAGGGCCAGTCTCATTGCTTGGCCACCTGTTCATCGTGACTGTCCCCCCCAAAAACCCACATAAAAATCAGTCTAATTCTCCTGAATCCCACAGCTGTTCCCAAAGGAGCAAATGGCAGCAGCAAGAGTTGTGGATGCAGGACACCAGTCCCGTTCCTGTCCACATTTTGCTCAGAATTAGCCCTATAGGCTAAGAGGTTTTTTGTGTTGGGTCGTCTCCTTCGCTAAACAGACGTTTTGATTCAGCTGGCATGGATGGCAACTACCAAAAGCCTCTTTTTGTTCTACTCTGTAACAGAAGAGGATTCATTTGATATTGTGTAGAAGTGAATCTGTTTCTTACACCCATGATTTACAGATACACATCATAAACCTCCAGCCTAACTGCCACCATCCTCTTCTTGTCTCTTGAAGAAAAATCCTTCTTTTTTTTTACTATGCTCAACCAGTCCTTCCAAGAGAAAATAGATACCTGCAGCCTCTCACACCAATAAAAATTTGTAAGATTGTGTTTTCTGTGTGCTTGCTTTATTCATTTATAAGTCTTCTTTCAGCAATGTGTTTAAAAATAAAAATCTTCATACTTTTTCCTGGGCAAACAGGAACATTTGGGGAAAGATACTGAAAGCATCCAGATGACAGGATAGTTTGGTCACTTCTAACAGGAGTTGCCACAGTTGAGGATCTAAAAGTTTTTAAAATGCCATGAATATCCAGCGACTAAATCCTTCATTCAGAGTTCAGCAAGCTTCAGTGACCCTGATGAGTACAGCGGCCTTGGCATGGCAGAAAGGCAGGTCCTGAGGTAGCCTAATCTCAGAAAATTAAAAGCTTTGAAGATTAAGAGCAGGACCTTGAAGTGACCCACAGAGAAAGAGAGAGACTAAGTGGTTTCTGCGGCTGGTCCCTCCCAGACTTAGCAGCAGATGCCGCTGCTAAGCCCCCAGCATCTGCAGCCAGCAGCTCCGGAGCACTCCAGGTCAGCGCCTTGGTCTCTGCAGGGGTAAAAGATCAGACCTGTAAGGTCCAAAAGTGGAGTTTAGTTTGCTAAAATCCCAGGATGGAGGGACACATTACTGGCTGCGTTTGCTAACCTGTATCTAGCATATTCCTTTTTTCTGCATTTACCCTGAAGTGACAATGTTACTAAATTATACAGGGAAGCTAGAGCACAAGTTTCTAAAGTTCTGGTTGTTCTTTTTTATCTTCCTTCCTCAAAAAACATGGACAAAAACGGGATGCAGAAATCCAGCTAAACCCTCGCCAGTAGTGAAGACACCAAGTTCACTGCATTTCACTGGCTAAATCCCTGCTCTACGCCCTAGAATGCCCCTTACTTTTTTCACAGTGGTATAATCACCGCTTTGCTTTCAGCTGACAATTCCCAAATATGTCAGATCCTTTCCTGCTGAACTGCTGACAAATCAGGTATCCCCCTTTCCTCATTTTCTGAGGGGCCAGTACCTGCTTGTCCTCTAGCCAGTTACTCCTAAATGCAAGGTTTTGGGCTTCACCGACCTGCATCCACCACAAAAGAGCAAAACACTAGGATTTTAGGGCTCCAACCTGCAAAATATTTGGTATACGTGCACGTAGGGAAGGTGGCACCCTTAACCTCACAACAACCAAGTGTAAGCACAACCCCTGCACTGTAGGTGAAGCACAGACTAGGATTACCCAAGGGAAGTATACCACTTGCATCTACAGGCACCTTAGAAGAGATGATGAGGGGCGCATCCCCCCAGGCAGCCTCCCCCTCTTCCCTCTGCAGCAGGGCACACGTGTCTTTTCATGCTCATCTGTGGTTCACTCACCAATTTCCTCCCCAACAGCCCTCTCACTCTTCCTTCCCTCCATTCTCACCACTTCAGACTTTTCCAACTACCACCGCCTGCGTAACTTACTGTAAAGTTGGGTCTGAAGGAGGCCTGTAGTGAGAAGACATCAGAGAAAGATGGGTCACAACAGCTATAACGTCAGCATCTAACGTAGCCAGTCCTGGTGTTGCACCTAAGGCAGGCAGTTTAACGTGAAAACAGCGTTTCCTACTGAGCCACAGCTACCAGGGGGACAACTTCAGACAGCAGGACAAAGATCAATAAACATGAAGGCTACACGGCAAGAGCAGATGCAATAGTTGTTCTCTTTCATTTTACAAAGCCCTTTTAAAAAAAAAAAAATAATTACAACAATAATTTCTAGCCCAAGCCTTTGTGATGCACCTTAGCACATCCAGTTTCATACCTCCCTATTCATCTTTGCAGAGGAATGAAGGACCTCCCAGGAGACTTCACATGACCTGGCAGGACAAGCCATTGGAACAGCAATTACTCAACCGACAACAAATTGTACAGTTCAGAGGAGGCCAGCACACACATGCAAGTATACAAAAACAAAACATGATTTTTAAGCTCAGAACAACACAGGAGATGTGCAATTCCAAACAGCACAGTTAGCTCTGAATGTTTCGCTTCTTTTCCTAGGCTAGCCACCACAGAATGAATTAGAATCATAGAACCATGGAATGGTTTGGGTTGGAAGGGAACTTAAAGATCATCTAGTTCCAACCCCTCTGCCTCATCTAGTGAGAGGGACACCTCTCACTAGATGAGGTTGCTCAAAGCCCCATCCAACCTGGCCTTGAACACATCCAGTCTTAGGACATCCAAAACTTCCATGTTGAATGTTTCATGTACAATTCTTATTTATTTTATGGGCCAAAAGGAAGCAGAAATTAAAACAAGGTGGAAGGTACCTTGTCATTTCAACTGCAAAGTCTGGCAGGAAATACACCAGCCAGTCACTGGCTTGCCAAATTGCTTGGCAAAGCCATTCTGGGCTATCAAAAGCAATGAAGTTAAAATTACTAGAATTATTATGAAGACATTAACGGAAGTGAAAAAAAAAAGTGACTTAATACACTCATGCATACTAATACAAAAAAACTATCACATAATCATTTAGATTGGAAAAGACCTCTAAAATCATCTAGTCCAACCTTCATCCAATGTCTCCCTAACCACTACACTATGTCCTGAAGTGCTACGTCTACGTGTTTTTTGAACACCTCCAGGGATGGCGTTTCCAGCACTTCCCTGGACAGCCTGTTCCAATGGCTAACCACTCTCTCAGTAAAGAGCTTCTTCCTGATATCCAACCTAAACCTCCCCTGGCACAGCTTGAGGCCATTACTCTTGCCCTGTCATTATACAACACCTGGGAGAAGAGACCAGCACCAGCCTCACTAAAGCCACCTTTTAGGTAGTTGTAGAGAGCAACGAAGTCTCCCCTCAGCCCCCTCTTCTCCAAGCTAAACAATCCCAGTTCTCTCAAGCACTTCTCATATGACATTCTGCAGACCCCTCACCAGCTTTGTTGCCCTTCTCTGCACCCGCTCCAGCACCTCAATGTCCTTCTTACACTGTGGCGCCCAAAACTGGACATGGCACTCAAGGTGCAGGGGCACAATCACCTCCCTACTCCTGCTGCTCACACCGGTTCTGATCCAGGCCAGGATGCCATTGGCCTTCTTGGCCACCTGGGCACACGCTGGCTCATGTCCAGCTGACTGTCCACCAGCACCCCCAGGTCCTTTTCCACCAGGCAGCTCTCCAGCCACTCCTCCCCAAGCCTGTAGCGTTGCATGGGGGGGTTGTGACAGAAGTGCAGGACCCGGCACTTGGCTTTGTTAAACCTCATCCAGTTGGCCTCTGCCCATCGCTCCAGCCTGTCCAGATCCCGCTGCAGAGCCTTCCTACCCTCAAGCAGATCAACACTCCTGCTTAATTTTGTGTCA
>JAVSBS010005874.1:0-17271 GCA_033124195.1 Coracias cyanogaster | reverse complement strand
GGGGGCCCGTGGCAGCAGAGTTGTTGTGAACAGTTGGGTCTTTTCCGTGGGTGTCTGCAGGGTGTGCTGGTGGGGCTGCTACTGCCGGCACTGCCGAGTTCATCAGTGAGCCAAGCAGGGCATCCTGCTTGCACTGATTTGGTACTGGAAAGTGATGGGGGGTGGTGCCAAGGTTTGGTTTTACTTTATTTCCTGTGCTACTACTAAGGGTACGTTATACAAGCCCCTTGTGACACTTGCTCACTGAAGCCAACACAGGCACCACAATTTTTCTACAATGTTTGTCCCAATCCCTGGAATAAGCCATTACCTTTATTACTAGTTCATGCTTGGACTTTGTGCTCATGTAGTAAATTAGAAGGAAATAAATTATCTAACCATGAGTTGGGTCTTTCATGAAGTAGTTTAGGTTTCCAGGTTGGGGTTTTTTTCCCCAACCTTTTTTTTTGGTGGGGTTTTTGTATGTGTGGGGTTTTTTGTGACAGGCTGTGCACCTAAACATGGAATTGCAGGGTCAGTTGATCCTACCAATGAGCCAGGCAAACCCACCCCAAATTTGGCAGTGCTGCACCCACCAGTTGCTGCAGCTTCCCTGCAGCCCTTGTGCAGGTGGAGCTTCCTTCAGGACAGGCTACTCACAGCGTCTTTGTTAAATCCTTGCCTCGCTATAAACTTAGAGCAGCTAATGAAACAGCTGCAGATGAGAGTTCCTGCTCGGTGGGAACAGCGTGGCACAGCCAAATGCGCACGCTCACTGCTATAGCGAACCGTTACTATGCTTTTCCTTCTAGCAGATGGCAAAAAAAGTTCAGCAGCTTGCTTTCCCAGTATCGTGGGTTCCAGTTGGGAAGGCTTTCTCAAGCAGCTTGCTCTAGGATAGGCATGTTTTGTCACTTTACGCAGAGAAATTCTCGCTAGCAAGCTGTGTCACGCAGCATAAAGTCATCTTGACTCCTGCAGGAAGGCAGCTGCCACGTTCTGTCGCGTCTGAGCAGCCCTCTCAACATAGCCCGGTCTCAGGGCCGAGCTGTCAGCCCAGCAGCAACACAGAACCCGTCACTGCTGTGAAACTCCATTTCATTTGCTTGTGACTTCTGTGTGCGCCCTCCCCGCTGGCGCTGCAGCACACACCGCTGCTGGGGGCTTTAACTCACACTGAGGATAAACCGTTTTTACCTGTAGCTGCTACTAGAACGCATGGTCTGTGCCTCCTGACACTTCAAACATGCAGGAATGGTGAATGCGTAGGAGGCTTCTTGGGGTCCTAACCGGTGTGAACACGGGCATGCGTGCCGCAGCCGCCTCTAGTGCAGCTCAGGGAGAGGGGAAAACAACCACCACCCCCCCGCGCTGTTCTAGAGCTGAGGTGTAACACCTCTGCTCACAGGCAGGAGCAGCAATGGAAGGGAATCCCAAGGCACGTTTCAGCTTCCTTCAGCGGAGACGTTCTGGGAATGATAAAATGTATTTTCTGTTTGAAACAGGTGCAGTACTTCTTCAAGATTCTGGACAACTAACACCCTCCATCCTCACTCAACGCAGAAGACGCGCACGCAGACTTGGTGTGTTCATTCATTTATTTGTCCAATGTTTCAACCTGACTGAAATACAAGATCAACAAGAGCACTGTACTCCTGGCTATTGTTACATGTTAGAACATAGAGTTTTGCACTTCAGACAACATTTAACACCATTCTATGGGGTACTGCATTGCTTTTATAAAGTTTAAAATAAAGATTTATTTTCAAACATGTGACTTTGGTTTATTTCATACATTACACTTTCTTGCAGAAAAAAATAAAATTGTACAACTGCATAAATATAAAATTCTTCCACCATGAAAATGGTTAAAACATTCAATAAAGACATTAGCACCACAGTGTGCGATGCCTCCAGCAGGAAAAAAAAAAAAAAAAAAAAGAAAATATACAAAGCAAAGAGTTATGCCTATCACGGGGGAGAGTGATAGTCTGACCCGATCTCTCACACAACATACTGGAGGATGAGGGAAAAGGTGGAGAGAGAGAGAGAGAGAGAGAGAGAGACAGCATTCGCTACAAAGCACGGTACACAATCATCTATTCTCTTTAACTTCACTTAAGTTAGTTTCTCCTGCCACCCCTCCAAATAAAATACCTTAACACCACGGAAAAGTCAGAAGCCTTATGGAGTGCTGTTAAATATAGTCTCACAGGTGGGCCTTTCTTTGAAAAGGAACAAAATAATGAGAAGTATCATGCCAGTTCTAGTCCCATTGAGTATTTACACCTTGGACAGCAAAAGTCTTTGCTCACGAGAAGTAGAAAACAGATACGATACATGGCTTGAAAAATGACTGAGTATGCATCTATAGTACTGTACACTAAATAAAATACACAAGGCAGCAATACTTAGGGGCCAGAAACACTGCTTACTACAAGTCAGTTATGGAATCATAATTTACAGTAAAAATGGGCATGTCCCAAGGCTCAATTTTGTTTTCCTTTGTCATTTACAGTAGAATAAATATTTGTCACTATTGCTACACTTTGTTTACATTCTAACCTAGTAAATGCAGAAAGCTAGTGTAAAGCATATAGATTACGTGTAGGTCCCATACGTATGACAGTTTGTTCAAGACTAGTAGGTTTCTTTTTTGTTCTTTTTTTTTTTTTTTTTTTGTCTTTTTTTAAATCTTTTTAAATGGCTAGGAGGAGGAGCGGGGTGGAAGGGAGTTGTGCTTACAATCAGCTGCTTTTAATGTCAAATTTAATATCAAAGCGTCCCTGGAAGCGGTCTTTGTCACTGTACTGGATGTTCTCCCCATAGGCCCTGCATTCCACACGCACCTCCATGTTGTAGGTCAGGTTGGTGAACTGCACTGCCACCAGCGGCTGCAGGTACCGCGGCTGCAGGAGCTTGCCGTAGTAGGGGTAGTACTGCAGGGCGAAGCCAGGGTAGTTGCCCATCCCGTAGTACTCCACTGTGCCTATTTTGTCTGCATCCTCCTCTCTCTAGAGGTGGGAAAAGGAAGAGCAAATGGTGACAGCCACCCAAACGCTACCCTTGGCAGCCCTTCTCCCTAGCAGCACCTGGTGTTTTTCATCAAGCCCACAACCCCTCTTTGGTCGACAGCATGAGGACAGCCCTGTGGTGGAGCAGACACGTAAGCGTGGTCTAACCAGTGGCTACAGAATAAGCACCTCCCAGCATGCATCAGCCAGGAGAAGGGCTTTTCTTTATGTAAAACCTCAACTTTGTTAAGCTTTCAGGAACCACCACAACTTCCTGTTGTACCAACGCACTACCTCTGGCTAAATAAAACAGTTTGCTGTTTCTCAGCTGCTTTACAACACCAAGTAAAATATCTCATCCCTGGAGTCCTTTTTTTTCTTTCAGCTATCCATGCCAAGTGCTCCAGTACAGCACTTGGAAGAAAAATCACTACTTCTGATGATACCTTTTACTATCTGGCCCTGCTTTTACCCCTCTCTGTGCGGGAGGGCAGTGCTAACTGTCAGCCCTCAGCAGCGGGGCTTTGAGAAACTCCTGTTCCAAAGGAGGTGAGAGCCCAAGTAAGAATCACCTTCCTCATCTGCGGAAAGGCAGAGAGGGGTAACTACACCTGGACAAAGACTTGTCTTCCCCGGCAGCTTCCCAACTCTGCTCTATTGTATTTCAACTTACCTTGGCAATGCAGTGGACCGGGATGAGATAGGGGTTGTATTTTGCCATAACCTCTGGAGGAAGGCTGTCATTTGCCGGAGCCTAGAAGAAACCCAAAGCAAGGGGACGTTACACATCAGACACTTCTCTGCAGCCTGGAGCACCTTTGCAGCAGCAGAAGTCAGTAGTGCCAAACACGTGCCCTGAACAGGAATCCCTTCTAGCTCAGTACCAGAGGCAGCAGCTCTTGGTGGTGGGTTCTTGGGACAGACAAGCAGGGTAACACAATGAGAAGCAGGGGAACTTAACCCAAGCAGACCTGTTGTCTGTTCTTACGGCTTTTACTGCTGTAAGGCAAGCAGATCAGACTGTTTTTAATTGTGTGAGGTCACTGGGGAAAGCATTTCACGGCAGAGCGCTGGCTAGTGGGGCTTGTTAGTGCAAAGCCCAGGCAGTAGCAGGAATAGACATGCTGCAGGAGAATTTGCCAATTGCCACCTGCCTGCCAGATGTGTGCAGTCAGGACTGGAAACACACAAGAAAGAGCAAAGAGTGGCATGGCCTGCAGGGAAGGACAAAGGCTCTGAGCGTGTCAGGGAAAGGTGGGAGTCCCAACTCTGATGTTGGTCTTTGGTCTCTTAACAAGACCTCACAAGTCCCAGATCTGCTTTACGCACACCTTGCCCAACACAAGAGCTACAGGGTCTCTGCTGGAGCTTGGGATGAGGAAAACAAAGACTGCCTTGGATACAGACATCATTTCTAAATGAAACATGAAACGTCATTCCTTGTCTAGAGCTTGCTGTCTAATGTGGTCTGGAGCTCTTCAGAGCTCTGTGGCAAAGAAAAGAGGAACACATCAAACCCTTCTCTTCCCCAGTCATCACACATGCGCATCGTAAAGTCATCCCACAACCAAGCACAGCACAATCCTGCTAGAGCACACCCACTGTTTCCACCCCGGATCAGATGAGCCAAAATTTAACGCATTTCTTTTCGCACAGGACAGGTTTCCTTCAAAGAAAAATGTTCAACTCGTTACCTAGACAGCACCATCCCCCGTCCTCAACTGCACTGACGGGTGGTGGTGAAGGCAGCTCAGCACACCATTTGCTCTGTTTTCCATCCAGGCAGGTTTTGCACACCACCTTACTCTATAGCACGTGTTCTGCCACTTGAATTCTTAGAGAATTTTTTAGCATTTATATGTGTTGCGCAAAAAGCTAGAAGTAAAAGCCGTTCCTGTCCAGATTAACACCCATCAGCATTACTGCAAACATGCCTTCAGGTGCAGCACAGAGCAAGCAGGTGACAGAGACATCCTATAGCGTCTGGGAAACAGCATTAAATAACCTAAACATCTCCTCACCTTTCCTGCAGTAAGAGCTGTGCCTGACTCTCAGATAGTTTACACTTTATAGCCCATGTTTCTTTCAGTCTGAGAGTTATTATTAGCACTACCTCATTTAATTAAGTGGTTTTAGCAAGGCAGGCAACTCAACACTGCCTGAGGAAAGCATGGAGTAGATGGGGGCATGACACAATGTGCCGATCTTACTATAGATAGTTGGTCTGGAACCCACAGAAGCACACAGGGACTTAAAATGGATTTTATCATTTGAAAAAAATACTGTGTTAGAGCAATTCAGTTGGCAGCCTCAGAAGTTAGCAGATAAATAAGCAGGAGTTTGCACTGTGAAGTTCATTGCTACTTGTTACCAACTTGCAATGTGCAGTTTTCATTGTTTTTATTAAGTGTTTCTCAAGCTAGTTACTCAAATCGCCTCACAATTTCTCCTCTGCAGAAGAGGTTTAATACCGATCTCTCTCCAAAGACAGAGAAGCAGGCACAGCAAACCTCCAGCCAACTCCTCCTCCTTATCAAGTAGCTTCTACTAGAAAGGGAAGAGATACTTGCCTTAGGTTTGAAGCCAATAATTCTGTTGAGCTTGACAAGGATGCATGGTTTGCCACCGCTGTATCCAAAGGTGGGATCATCTATTCCAGAACAGTTTTCCAGCCATTCACGTTTGAATCTGCAGACCTGCTTCTGGCCCTGGGCATCATTATATGGTCCTCTCTCTTTGTAATCAGTAGGTCTGTCTGTCACGGTGGGAGAATGAAGAGACAACCGTATGCAACGTGACCTTTCGCTTGTCAGGAACAGCAGCACTTTATGCTTTGCTGTGTAGTTTGGATTTCACCCTCATCCAACTGGGTAAGTGACACCACCTTTTTGAGGCTGACACCACACCTCTGCAACCAGCCACCCCCCCACACGTGGGCTGGTCCCAGACCAGCAAGTTTCCAGGGGTTTTGTTTTTTAACTGAAGATTCTTCCAGACGACAAGAGAACACATTTGTAATCCACTGGCTCAGAGATTTTTTTTTTTTTCTGGCAGCTTTTACAAGCAGATTCCCCTCAGATTTTATAAGCATGTATTACAAGGTCTCATTTGCATTATCACATATGATCTATTAAAGGTTAATACCTCCCAGATGTTTTGCTGCATCGCATCAAGAGGACCGAGACCGGCTTTAGCAAAAGTCATCAGTAAAACCCCTGTGGCTTTCAGTGGGATAAGGTCAGCACCACGTGCTTCTGAGAGTCAAGTGCAACTTTCTTCAAGGGAAATCTGGGAGTTGCCAACCATATAACTGCTACAGTGAGCTTCTAGGTACATCCCTGGCCAAATCTGGTCTGTCCAAACTGATTTAATGAGCAGCCATTTGACTGAAACCGGAGCCTGCCAGTTCACCAACATGATGTTGGTTACAGTAAAAGTAACAGCTGATGACAAGAGACCACCAGTGCTCACCCTCAACTTCTGACAGACTTGATGCAGAGGCAATGGTTGTAGCCCTCAGCTGCAGGAAACCATGGAGACTTACCCCCGCAGTCCTGAAATACTATGCTTTCAGTTTGTTGTTCGGCATTGTAGTCCTTTAAGAACTTCTCAAGGTTCTTCACGTACGGCTCAAAACTTTTGGGATCGGAGGGAGTAAAGGAAATTTCTGTCTTTTGTACCTGGGGGATTTGAGTCAGTCCTAAAAAAAGCAAAATCAGGAAGAAAACATTAAGTACACCCCAGAGCTGTGCAGCCTCACAAAGAACGTAACTCCTTCTTATAATCTCAATTTTTCAGACTTCAGGACTTGCACAAAACAGCTTAAACTCACTAGAGTGAAGGCTCTGACAGACTCTTATCGCCTCTTTCCCACAACAGCCTGGAATATTTGTCACGATGTTTGCATCACTGAGCAGATAAAAATCACAGAATCCAGAAGGGAGGCTACAAGTCAAGGTTTTCCTTGAGAAAAACAGTCAACTACAGGTCCCCTGCCCACTTCTGCCTCCTCCTCAAGGACAGAAGAGAAGCTGTCCGCGTGCAAGACCAACTGCAGAAAATAAAGGCCCACAGAAGCCTACTCTTACATATGTATCCTTAATAGGTTGACTTGAAAGTCTGCAAAACAGGCTATGCGTTTAGGATACATCAGAGCTGTCCACTCATGAACCCTTGCAACAGAAGATGAGAGGCTCCCCAAGTTAGGTATGGTCACTCTCTGCTGGCTAAAATCCACATTGTCTTTGCATAGCCTCCCTTGTAGGATGCAGGGCTGAGGACATTTTCTCAGTCCATAAATTCATCAGCCTGATCACTTTCTCTGGTCTTTTCACTCTGTAAGCAGGTATTTCTTCTTGCAGAAATAACCCACTGAGCTCTAATCAGAAGCTCATCACTAGGTATGTGAGTAGGACATACCACCACACAGGAGAAATGTTTCAAATACTCTCCGGGATTCTGAGCAGTACAGCTAGCTCTGCTATTGACTTTGGAGGATGAAGAGAAAAGAAATGCATGGAAAGCAGAAGGGACTAGATAGAAGTAATGCCTACAGATGATGAAAAGTGCCAACCCCTTCACTTTTCATTATGGGATTTGGCAATAGTTGCTCCTGTGTGAGGTTTAGGTCACATTTTAATTGAATGCATTGATGCATGGCTAACACTTTAAACTTAGGTAATGGGAACTGGAGTTCATGCTGCTTTTGTGGCTGCCACCATAATTATTGAGGGCCTGACTTCTGTTCAGTTTGTCATCTTCATTTTAGCAAGAACAAGACAAAGGAGAGGGGAGCAGCACTTGCTTTGACAGCTTTCAGAACTTTTCAGAACTGTTGCCAGCAAGTTCTCCTGGTGCAAAACTCAGGCAGCTTAGCTGGCTGGCCCCAACCCACAAGAGCTTGTGACTCCAGCCATTTTTCCAAAGCCACTTGAGTACTTCTGCTTAGGCCCTTCTCAAGCCAGCTCACCACTCCCCGCCCCCCCGCCTCTGCTACCCACTGGGTTGGAATTTGTAACCTAGGACAAAGATTAGCTTTGTTCCCCTAAATGCAGTTCCTAGTCACCAAAGATAGTGAGATATCCAGTGAGCAGCTTGAGGTTTCAAGTTTTATTCCAGGAAGCAGCTTAACTGCTCAAAACTGCCTCTGGTACAGATCGACCAGGTTGAGTGTTACAAGTTTAGAAGCAACTTACTACTCCACTCACAGAATTATGTCTTACCCTCCAGAGTCAGTGGCTTTCAGCCCCTTTTCAAGCAATTACTTGCTTTCTTGCTTCACAAACCGTTATAAATATATATTAAATAAGCTGGGTTCAATTTTAGTAAGACACTTCAATCCCATCCTGCCAAACCCTCCTCATGTTACCCTCCTCAGCTGGGAAGCAACAGGCTCAGAGCCACTTTAAGTGGCTATCTGGAATTGCAGCAAAGACAGGCCAGGCCTTGGTTCCTCTCTTGCGTCTGCCTTTTCCAGAGTTCAAGTTACAGGTGTGTCATTCAAGTGTATAAATATAAAATTCAAGAAAGCTTGGCCAGGCTTGTTAAGCTTTGGCCGGGCAGTTAAGCTATTAGCTTTGCTCAGGACCTCAGAAAATGAAGGAACTCCCCCACCTCTGTTTTTTTGTCTTGTCCAAGGTAATGCATAAAGGCATCCATGCAGGCATGGCAAAGGTGAAGGTCAGAAATACACACCCTGTGGAATCCATCAAGTAGAATATTCTTGTTCTCTGGTTAGGAGAACCTGACCACTGATATGTATAGTCCAAAGCCAGCCCTCTGCCCATGAGACGAGTGACTTATTTGGGAGAACAGACTCCCATCCCAAAGCATCCGTCTTGCAAACCTCTGCAGAATGGCACTGAAGTTTGAGCAGCACCTCCACGCAGACATTTCAGTGGTCAGCATAAGAGAACAATTGTTCTTGCCAGGTAGACTCAGCCCTTAGCCTTATCTTGGCTGCTTTCAGCCTAACTGGGGGCATTTACAGGTGCATGGATGAACCAGACTGGGCCAGGCTTTGGTACAACAGGTGCTTGCTTTGTTTACGGCAAGAGCAAAGCAGAGATCAGTATTCCCATTTACCAACCAAGGAAGTAAATCTTTGTGAAGGTAAAAGACTTGTTATGAAAAATAGCTTTATCCTGATTAAAAATGTGTTACTGGCTTCCACCACTACCTCCATTCTCACATGCCTGCAACCGATCAGACAGACACCCCTAAGCACAGGCTTATCATTTCTTTCTTTGCTTTCCCTCTCTACATCCCATAGCCAAATTAACAGCTTCAGTACTGTTAGCAGAGCAGCACCATCTCTGACTCCTTTTAAAGCAATCTTGTCCAAAATTTAACAAGTGTGTTGATTTGGTGTAACGAGAGGACGTTCCCTCTGCAGAACATGTCTATAACCCTTGTGAAGCCTCTCATCCCTGGTAGGGAACTGAAACCAGTAGGGACAAGAAAAAAATTACAAGGCTGACCCATTTCAGTGCTACCGACCATGAGCTGTTAGATACCTAACAGAGTATGTGGGTCCAACAGGTTACAGGCACAAATAAGCCTCTCAGGGGCTTCGTGCACATGAAGAAGACATTCATAAGCAAGTCCTAGGGGGGAAAAAACAGCCACAAATGCTTTCATAGTCAGGAGTCTGAACAACCCTCCTCTTCAGACTATAAACTGTTTGCTACTGTTCTGCATCTCATCACCACAGAGATGCAACATGGTATTTACATGTGGTGAAGCTGTTCTTTGCAGATGGAAGAATCAAGTTAATTATTGCAAAAATACCGATAAACTACTTCAGAAAATTTCTGCAACTGGCTCTTAGAGTGCATTGCTAGGAAATACCATTCCTATCTTCACTTGACTGGCACCTGTCCCTATGAGTGATGCCTTGACTTTGTAACAGACATCACCTTCTGTTGGCTTTCTAACTCCACTCCGTGTATTTACAAAGATGCCAAAAGCAGGCATATAAAGTCATTGTTTCTTTCAGCTACAGTTCTACTTTCAAAACACTGTTGCAGATTAAAATCACATTTATTCAAGTTCATTTAAAACCAGACTCTCCACATAGACTTTATTATTCTAAGCGGTCAGAGGAAGACTTCAGGACTTGATGACCCTGGAGGTCCTTTCCAACCATAATGATTCTGTGATAATGATTCTGTGAAAAAGTGTCATGAGAATGAAGAGGAATAAACTAGAAGTGGGAAGTCAGGCTTGCTGTTCAGAATGGTTGTGTAAGTCTATAGTTACCACTCTCGCTTCATTATGCAACGCTTATTTCAAAGTACCATGTAATCTTGGTTCAGAATGAGTCTGAACTCCGGAGTGTCATCTCCTGGGATGACACAGATGACAAACTGAGTGATCAACACCATTCCTATGTACCACCCCACCATAGCTCAGTAAATGAGGATAGAATTTAAAAACCTCCACACCATGTGATGTCCTTCCAAGCACACTCTACCTCATCCCCAAAGTGCAAAAAAGCAGGTACAAGTTTTCTACAAACGCAGCAAAATGTGCTTGGGAGATAACATCCCCAGATCTTGAGATTAAGGGATTTTTCCAAACATAGATGCTGAGACAAGAGACAGATGTGGAAAAGCATGATTTCAGAGGAGGCAGCACATGCTCCTTGGGGTCTTCCTACCCCCTTCCTGCTGCTATCCAAGCTAAATAAGTCAGGCGGGGAATATACACCAGAGCTCAGCACTTGAAGCAAGGACACCTGAAATCCCCTGGCACAGGGGGACTGAGCAGGGTTTCTTCCTTCCAGCTGCCACCTAAAAAGCACCTTGGGCAGCAGTGAGCTCTCCTGCTCCTACGCCAGCTGTAGGGATGGGATGCCATGTTTCACAGTATGCACACCACAAGATGGCAGGATACACAGCCCAATTTATATTGAGGTGGGGAAGGGGGGGAGGAGAATGGAGTTTATTTTTTTAAACACTCAGAGTGCCGGGTTTAAGCGGCAATATCCTCATCCTTCCCTATAAGGATGGCAAGTCCCCTGTGCTTAAAGCAGAGTCTGAGCCTGCAGCATACATGGAACTGAGAGCTGGGTCTGTCACAATGGCAAGGCTGGACAAGGTGAACTGCACCGTCCCTTCCCCCACTCCAAGACAAAAAGAGAAGAGGGGGGGAAAAGTATAGTGGAATAGTACAAAAGTCAGCTTGCCCTGAAGCCCTGTATAACATTCCTGTTGTGTTCAATGCAGAAACCAATTAACATATTAATGATGCTTGGCTATAAAAATAGCACTTTCTGGCTTTCAATGTTATACCCATGTCAATAACCCAATAAAACATCCTGTAGGTTCTGTCGCTGTTATGAAACCTGTTGTATTTCTGAGTAAGAATGGTATTATAGCAGCCCCTACAGCATTTTCTTGCTAATCCTGAAGGGAAGTGTAGTTTCCCCTTTCCCATACACTTTGGGCTGACACAACAGTGACTTCCTCAAGAAGGACAGAGCTGTGTTTGGGACATCAGAAATCCCTGTATTGCCCTGCTGTGTAGGGCTCTCCCTTGTGCTGCAAGCACATGTGCTCTTCTGACAACAAACACATGTGGGCATGTTCACTCCTGCATTTGGTAAGCATCAAACCCAAATTTTTTTGTCATCTGGGACCCCTGCAGACTATGAACTACATAAATAGGGTGTTGTGCAATTCTAATTTCTGGTTCTTGTGAGAAGATCTGCAAGCCAAGCAAGTATACTGGCAACTTGATAGAGCCTTGGATTTTATAGGAAGCTAAAAAAAACAGTTTTATTCTTGTTACAGTGCTCTATCCTTCTGGCAATTATTTCATTGAAGTTGTATGCCTGCGCCATTACAGCTTGGTTCAAAACTCTTTGTTTATTATGCTGCCTACTGTCAAGGAGATGGATTTTGTTCTCCCTAATTTCAGTGTATGTCCTGAAAGCCCATACAAAGATCCCTGACAGGCTTTTCATTCTTCCTCCATTTTGATTTCTGTAGTACATGCTACAGAAGTCTCAAAATTCAGTTCTTTTGGTTAAAAAGATAAACCCCAGAAAAACTGACACACTATGTAATAGAGACGAATAAAAATCCTCTGTAGGCTGAAATCTTACACAGAAATTTTACCTCAGAGTTGCTTTGAAATTGGAATCACAAACTGCTATTAGAAAGAAAGCAGTTTACCTAGAATGAGTAATTATGTGACATCAGGCTAAACAGCAGGTCTATCTGGATGTGACCCAAGATCCATGGGCTTCTCCACTAATTATTTCATGTCTGGTGAGACCACTGGGCTTCAGCCGGGGAAAAACACATTATTAAAATAACTACTCCACCATTAGCCACATTGGCTTTTCAGACGCAGTTAATGGCTCTGGGCAATATCAGTGACAGTTTAGTCTTTCCTGCAAATGTCAGAGCCCATTGCAGAGATGGAAACGGCCACTTTCAGTGCTTAAGATGGCATTTACCACAGCCACGCTGGAACTTTAAGAAGCGCCGCACACTAACACAGCAGTTCCAGCCTCTGTCATGTCTTTAAAAAGTGCTGGTGGAAAAGCAATTATCTGAAAAAGATGATTCTTTGCTGAGATATAGCACCACTCGGTGATGGTAACATTCCCTGTGTTGTTAGGGCAGGGAATAATCACAGCAGAGCACTGCAGGCAGTGGGGCTGTAAGACACTGTGCGACACTAGAGCCAGCTTCTGTAGCTACGAGCCATCAGCCTCACAATTGTCACTTAAATACCACTGTTATTAAAAGCTTCTGAACTGTTTTACAGAGCAGCTGGAGACAGATCGTTACCATCCCTGGTGCCAAGCAGCCTCAAGGTCATTTGTAATGTGGGAAAGCAGCAGTTGCACAGCTCCCCCCCTCCCGCCGGCTCCGCGCTGCCGCTGGCTGCGGCGGGAATCAGCGCAGCAGAGCCCGGACAGGCAGAGCAGGGAACCTGCGGCAAGAGCGAGTTGCTCCATTTGCCCCTACCCAGGGCAGCCCGGCCACAGACACTGCTCAAGTGATCATTTCAGTTTTGAGCAAAGACGTATTTTATCTAGTAAAGATAGGTCATGCATCAGAAAGGACAAGTCCCACCTTTAGCTTTCCATGACCCATTCAACAGAAATACCCATTAGTAAATGCTACCGCCTCCTCTACATTACACAGCGCAGTTTGGCGTTGGCTCATACAGTTCAGTAAGCATGCCCCAGAAGTGGTGCTGCTCCCTTTCCCCTTGGGCACCCCAGCTTCACAGGTAGAGCTAACATTTTGCCATTATCCCCTCACTTACCCACGGAAATACAGTGGCTATGAAGAAAGAAAACTGAACTGAAGCTTCCTCATATAGCTCATTCGCAAGTGAAGCCCCTTAGCCTCATTCCATCGCTTTGGTTTAAGGGAAGAAGAGCAATCCAGGTTTGAGCTCCTCTCAGACAAGAGGCATATTTCATGTGATGCAACCTTTAATTCTAGCAGGTTTGCCTTCAAACTTCAGTACTGTTAACACAGAAGGCTGAGAACATACCCACCCCCTACAAATATGTGTTGCAGCAACGATATGCTTATTTCATCCTCCTTCTTGAGGTGAGTAACCAAACTGCCTCCCCAGAGCAGCCTGCACCAAGTCAAACATGGGCCTCCTGTTTAGTTACCTGGAGGTGCCACTCGATCCTGGTATTTGGGCTCAAATTCACTGACAGTGAGCAACATCACCTGGATGGTCCCAATGAATATACCTGCCAGGCAACCGTAGAAGATTACATAGAAGAGGAGGATCTTAACTGCAAGAGAAAACAAACAGAAAGAACAATCAAATCAAGCCCTCAAGGCAGTCACACTTTAGGACAGTATTTCCAACCTTTGCCACTTGCAAGAAGAGCCCAACACACCGAGTTCAGACGGCAAGCCCTGCTGCAAGAGGCATATATCTAACAGCGAGATTATGGCCTGATACAGACATAAAACACGTCACTCCAGTTGTTGAGGGGGCTGGAAACATGAGTCCCTGAAAACCTAGAACTCCATTAACTACGTTTTGAGATTGTAAAGCATGAAGATTAAACCATGGTCCTCCATAGCTTACAGGATCCCTTGGCAGACCCTGCACTACCACTACACGCTATCACAGGCAACAGACTTTCAGTGAAGAAGTGCCCAACAGCAGGAAGCCAAACTACACCTATGCTCTAAAGGAAACTCGTTCTTGGACCTCAAAGCTAATTCCAGGAGACTCTACAGAAAATGTTTCACTTGCATTTACAAGCAATTATAAAGCCTGATCTCCCCTGCAGTACCACCTCCATCAAAGACAAGGGGAGCAGAATTTGGGCCCAAATCAGCTCCAGTACTCAATCTCAAGTATACTTGAAAGTACTCAGACGTGTCACAGTACTGCACATTTACTGGCCTTGTATGCCAACAAAGGCACTCCTGCACTGCTTACACCGATTAAAAAGAGAATTACACAATAAGGAAGATTTAATTTAGCCTTGGTCTAGAGGCAGATGCCTAGAATAATTTGGGGTGGGGGGGAACGACAGAGTGGAGAAGAAGCTGGAGACGCAGCATGGCTCAGACTCTTGGTATCAGTTACCAGTTCATAAGGATTATCTCAACTGATTAACTGCACAGTAACATGCCGTACTAGGCATCACCAGGCCGCCTACGGACAGGATAAGCCAGCCCATGCCAAGCAACTATATGCTAATTGGGCTACAGGAACATGCAGGCCAGCGCAGAGGCTAAGGAGTTCTTGAAAGAGAAACCTGCTTGATCTTCAACTGTCGTCATCTAATTGCAAACAAAAAAAGAGGTGGTTTCTTTGAAGGACTTGAAGTGATGAGCTACAAGGGAAGGGGAGGAAGCGGTAGGTGGAAGTATTCCTCCTCACTCCCCAGCTCCATAGGAAAAAAAAGCTCCATCATTGGAGAAGCCTCCCGATGAAAGCAGACAGTTCTGGTTGCGTTCTTTCCAAGTCTATGAAAGACAGGCGTGCAGGAAGGACAGTCAGTGACACGTAGGCTGAGGGACACTGTCAGGAAGGCACTCCATCCTCTCGTCTTCCTCATGTGCACCAGAGGCAGGGGAGGTAGAGCCAGGGCTGGAGGGCAGAGCTGGGTACAGTAATGCGGTGCTCCAGGAGTTAAAAGCACTCTTTGGTATCCAGGCAGCGTAAAGCAAATGCTGTGACGTCAGGGACGTGTGGAAATTTTTTCCAGAGCATGGTCATAGGAGGTGCTGTTGTAACAAACCAAACACTAATGCTGTTGTCTGCAGCGTAACGCCTTTGAGTTTTGTAACATCAAAAGGCAAACGCTGGGAGGTAGCTTATTTAATCAGGTTCCTAGCCAGGATGCTCTTAACGCCAAAGACACCTTAAAGGTCAAAACCACTCCAAGGTCTCTCAGAAAATACACAGTGGGTCTAGCAACCGAGCACGGCAGGGTTGAACTAGAAAGCTTCCCGCAACAGGTAGGCTTATAACAAAGGAATCAGTTCATCAGCCTGCAGATCAACTCCGCAAATGGAGATCAGTCCTAGGCAGATAGGTACGGGGACTCTGAGAGAAGAGCTGGGTTCAGCCTCTGCGTTTGAAGCACTGCGCAGTTGCCTGGTGCCTCAGGAGCAGAAAATACCTATCCATGCGCACCCACAACCCAATTCTGCTCACGTAAAGCTAGAGCAGAAGGCTGCTCTAGTCCACCCGCTTGCTAGAGCTAAAGCTGGAAGCTCCGGATGTGGCACCTCCAGCTGATCCATTACAACAGGAGCTGAATTCAACATCGCAAGGGTGGCACACCAGCTGTGGTTGGCAGCAACTGGAAGACTATTTGCGTAAAGAAAATGTTAAAAGCCTCTAAGTGCTATTTGTACAGTACCTAATAAATACCCCATCAGCATTTAATCACATAGGCACATACGGCCGTTTCCTAATTGCAGAAGCATTAAAAGCCAATTGTTCCGTCTCGACAAGGTACAATTAGCTCAGTTTCCTTTATCCAGAGAAAAGGGGGAAAAAAAAAAATTAAAAAACGAATAGCAAAGCCACCTTGAAGCCTAAGGCAGCTGCCGGCTGAAAGGGCAGGCTCCCCCGACAGCGATGCTCCCGGGCCGGACCAGCCGCCGAGGAAGGAAACCCAAGGACGAGGCGCCCTCGCCAAGGTCGGCGCGCCCCAGGCTCCATCCCGGCGCCGGGGGCTGACCCTGCCTCACCTCCGTCCCCTCTTCACGTCGCACCCAGGCGGGCAGCGGCCCCGGGCCCGCCGCGGGGAGCCCCCCGCGACCCCGGGGCAGGGGAGCGGAAGGAGAACCCCCCGCCCTCACCCCACAGGGACGCGCCGCGCCGGCCCCGGCCCCCTCCTCCGCCCCGGGCCGCAGCCACGCCGCAGCCGGCGGAGGCGGGGCGCCGCGGGCCGTGCTGCAGTGCCCGCCGCATCGCCGCCGTTCCCCGACCCGCTCTCGCCGCCCACGGCCCGCCACTCACACCAGCTGCCCCCGGTGCGGCCCAACAGCTCCTTCTTCTCCGAGTTCCAGATGAACTTCTTCCAGTTGCCGTCGCCGTCCTTGGCCTTCCCGCGGGCCATGGTGAGCGGGCGGGCGGCGGTTCGAGGTCGAGCCCTGGGCGGGCGGCGCAGGCAGGCCCCTGCCGGGCTCGGCGCCCCGCGGCACCGGGACGATGGGGGTGCGCCCGCCCGCGCTGCGGGACAGCCGGCGGCGCTGGCCCAGCGGGGGAAAGACGGGAGCGACCGGGAGGGGAGCCGGCGGGCAACGAGGGGAGCAGAGCGGAACCCACGGGGCACGGAGGAGCCGCGCTCCCCGCCTGCCGCGCCCCTTCATATACACCGCCGGCTCCGCCCCGCCGCCGGTCGGCCGAGCCTTAGCCCTCGACCCGCACGGCCTCGGCCAGCACGACGCCCTCGCGGTCGACGACCTGGACCTCGCCGGAGGCGGTGCGGACGGCGAGGGCGGGCTCGCGGGGCGTGACATCGATGCGCACGGTGTGCGGCAGCGCCCGCTCGACGGCACCAACGGCGTGCACGTCCTCGCCGCGTCGGGCGAGCGCGTCGCATTCGTCCCGGTGCCCGAGACCGTCTCGAACGTGACCTTCGGCGACGACGGGTGGCTGTGGATGACGGCGACGACGAGCGTCTACCGCGTGCGCACGACGACGCGTCCCGCATAGCGCGTCGCCCACTGCGCACGTCCAGGCTCGCGCGCACCCGACGGGATGGGATGGGCGCATGGCATCCCCCTCGGACGCCTCCGGAGCGCAGCGCACCCTC
>JAVSBS010005872.1:0-20248 GCA_033124195.1 Coracias cyanogaster | reverse complement strand
AGTCCAACCATTAACCCAGCACTGTCAGGTCACCACTAAACCATGTCCCTCAGCACCACACCTCCACGGCTTTGAAGCCCCTCCAGGGGTGGTGCCCAGCTGCAATCATTTGGCTGCTACAGCTAGTTTTCTTTGCAAGAATTTTCTTGCTTTGTGGACCAAACAGTGTTTCAAGTCCTAGTAGCCCTTCTCACCAGCACCTGTGGTGGACAGACCCTCCATCCAGCTCCGCCACAGTTTCCATGTGCACGTGGTTGCTCTGTCCAGCTCCCAGCCTCTGCCACGTTACACACATTAGGTTCGTGATTTCCCCTCAGTTCCTACAGCCTGTATGAGCAGGGGAAAGGGTCTGCAGCAGCTTTCTGTGTCAACATCCATGCTCCATGTGTCCTTGCACCTGATGTGAGACTGTGGATAGAAGGTGTAAACCCCTGCGCAACTGCAGGAGATTTACTCCACAAACACTTTCCAGCGGGCCAGAGGGTGCCAACACGGAGATCATGTAACTGCGGGGACCTCCCACCCCAAGCAGCGATGGGATTTCAGTTGCTGAGCCCTTGTGCACGGTCACCGAGCCCTCGCTACGCCCGGGCTGAGCCCTGGCTCCGGGACCCACCACCGCGGGAGCTGCCCTGGCCTGGATGAAAGCGCCGGTGGGAGAGGGACGCCGGCCACGCTAACCGCTGCTGGCAGCGAAAGCGCGGGGATGAGAGCCACCGACTCCGCTCAAATCCTCTTTAGATCAAAAGGCATTTGACTCGGACTAATTTCAAAGAACCTTCCTGCCTCTCATCGCTCGGCTTCCCAGGCAGAGCCCTAATCCGCGCTGCTGCCGTGGCGCTGAGCACGGTGCCTGGCTGCTAGAGCCCACCCGCCCCGGCTCCTACAGCAGTGCCGTGGCAAGAGAGGCAGAGTCTGGAGAGTGGCCAAGCCAGCTCCTGAGGCTTTTTTTGGTAAGGCCTGCAGAAATCAGCCCCTCTCAGGTCTTACCCTCGCCTGAGCACCTCCAGCCCCTTCACCTCTGGGTTTTATCCTGCTGTCTATCGGTAATGTCAGGGAGCGGCGGTAGGAACTCGTGACCCCAGAGCAGCCGTGCCCGACACGGGATTTTGCTCACTGGACGGGCTGGATGCAGGGATGATCTCACATGGGAGCGTTTTATAGCACTTCACAACAAATTAATGGAGGGTACTTTAAACCCTAGTGCTATCGTGCCTAATTTTCCGTTCCAGCCCCTAACGTTTCAATTTCCCCCTTCACTGAGCTCCTGTTTTAATAGCTCTTCCAAACTTTGCTTAAGTTGAGGAGAAGTGCCTATTTGGTACCATTCCTGCCGCATCCCACCGATGCCTTGCCTCCTTTCTTTCTCCTGCTCCTTTCCCTTTTCTCATCTTTTTGTCCTTGAAAACACAGCCTCTATTTCCTCGCTCCTCTGGGAATCGTGGTGCCGGCCCTGCTGCTGCCAGGGACACTGCTCACAGGGAGCCTCAGCTGGGCTCCAGGAAGGGATTTCACAGTGCTTGTGAACCTTCACTTTTCCTTTTCTCTTCTTTCTTTGGAGCCCTCAAACCCAAACTCAAGCTGCCACTCCACTTGTATAGCCCCAGCATGACTTGAGGGCTGGGCTTGGCCAGAAAACCGTTCCAAACCAATTCAGGGGGTTAAAACTGTGCTCGGATGGTCTCCAGCGAGTGCTGCATCTTTTGGGCCTCTCGTCCCATGGCTTTGTTTGCTCAGTCAATGTGCTCAGTGTATTTGGCTGGCGGCCACCGGTGAGGCCGCCCTGTCCAGTCTCTTCCCAGCCTCCCGGAGAAAGGATGCTCCTGGGTGCCGGCAGCCGCGGCTCTGTGTCACTCAGCTGTCACCAGGCTTTGTCCCTGCCTGCACACCGTGTCCCTGGACGGGCTCTGCTCCGAGGGGCTCTCTTGCCCCACTCCCAGCCTCCCTGGCACAAGCAACCCAGCACCACGCAGGGATGCAGGCTTGGGAGAGGGTTTGGGGGGGCTCTTGGCTGCTTCTTCCCCATTATCCCTCACTCCTACACAAGGAGAGGCAGCCTCAGCAGCTCTGGGAGTCAATTATTTGAAGCCAGACAGCGTTAAAACCTGCTGATCTTGAGTGGAAAGTCTTTATTTGCATTTTAAATATTAGCCCTGGCTCCTGTTTTTCAGCCACACACTTGCAAACATGTTGGTGGGATAAAGATAGTGCCTCTGAGCACACATGAGCCACCTCCTGCCCCTGCGATGTACAGCCGTGGAAAAGCCCCAGTGTCCCCATTTCTCTGCCTAGGACAGCCAGATTTTGAGGGCTCCTGCTTTCCAAAACCCTGGGAGAATAACAGTGCAGATCCACCAGCCCAGGGCATTAGTGGTATCGCTGGATGTCGCTGGCTGCAGGACAGTTCCCAGTGGAGCAGCTCTCTGGGCTGATTGAAAGCGCATCGGTGAACGTGGGGCTTTTCTTTACCAGGGACTGTGATCATGGCTAATTGCTTTGATGTACAGGTTTATGGACTGTTACATGGATATTGCTCTTCTCATGGTTTCACAAAACCATTTTATAAATGGTGCTGGCTGCGATCCACTGCTCTGTGTATAGCTGTCGGTCTGGGTGTTGGTGTGGAGGCTAAAGCAAGGAGAAGGAAAACACGAATGAGAAATAGATGGAGAAAAACAAATGTCAAGCTGTGCTTTTTATAGAGCGAGGGCAAAGTGCTGGCCAGCCTTTTAAACACCGAGAGCTAGAGAAAGATGTGCTGGTAATTGAAACGCGCCCGGGGGGAGAGGACAGTCTGGCTCCTGGACCAGCAGGCAATGAGGACACCTGCCCAGCGCTGGACCGGGATGCTGAGCTCTGACTCCCTGCATCGGGCTTGGCTTGACTGAGATGATTGGGGCCACGTCCCTCGCAGCACAGCCCGGGCACAGGCTGGTCCAGATCTGCCCGGGAATAGAACCAGTGAGGTCAGAGAGGAGACCTGAAGGAAAGCACTGAGCTGTCACTGAGTGGATCCCACTTTTCAGGCAAAAATGGGATGAGGGCTGGCCACTCTGTTACCATCATGAACAGAGCAGTCCTCTGGGTTAGCAGAGAACTTGGAAATACACAGTGGTGACCAGAGGCTGAATTAGCATTGCCTAACTATGGCTTTTTCCAGGGACTAAAGCCCCAAGGCTGTACTCGGGCTGTAGGGGTTAGTGCTGCCCATTGGAAACATCAGGCGATGTCTCCAGCCAGTGAAACCAGGGGAGAATTTCTAAACACTCACGCTGTTGAAGGCCAGAGCAAGTATCAGGCAAAGAAATCAACTGCTCCCTGATCTAAGCCGACTGAAATCAATGGATGCTGGGGGGAGCATGGTCAGTCGTGTCTAAGCCCTTTGACAGGTCAATAAACACCACGGCCGGGAGGACCTGGCTCACCCACAGCGCTGGACGTGCCTCCCTGGCACCACTGCCCGGGTGATCCCCTGCGCAGGCGGGTACCGGCACCGGGACCGGACCCCATGCTGGGTGCTCCGGCGCACTGCTCACCTTGGCTTTGCACAGGCATGTGGCCTGGCCGCAGCCCCGCGGTCCCACCGGCGCTTTTGGCAACGTGCCTCCAGTTCTGGCACAAGGAGCGGGCTCCCGGGATTCCCACCACCAGCTCCTGCCTCCCATCCTCTGCTCCAGTCGCATCACTGATTCACACTTGAAAATCTGCAAGGGAAAGATAATAACAACCCCGCAGAAACTCTGTCTCCGCAGTGGCCTGACAAGGAACGAAGATAAATGTGAGTTTTCAGTTAGTATCACGCTCGGAGGATGAACAGGAAGAGCGAGGATTTCTTTCTGGTAAGTTTATTAAAACCATATAGACATGTCACTCCTGGCAGAGATGAGCAGGTCCAGGAGTCTCGAGGCTCAGGTCACATCAGCATCAATGAAACTCTAGATTAGATTGAACACCAGCCTGGAATTTGAATCCTCTGAATCACATCCGCATGTGCTTCCTGAGTTGTCCAAAGACATGAGTCCCATCCAGGAGGAAGTCCCCATCCCAGGTGGGCAGGTGGAAGAGACCCATGGGCTGACCCCAACTATGGGCTGACCTCACCATGGTGTGATCCCAGCAGGGACCAACCCCACCGCAGGCTGCGCTGGTGCTTTCCACACAGGTCTCCTCCACTGCGGCATCCTCGGGGCTCTTGCTTTCCAACGCCCTCCTGCCATAATTCATCTCTCTGCTGAGAGCCTTTGCTGCTTCAAAGTGCTTATTAGCACAAATTGCCTGGCAGTAACAGAACGCTCTCTCAGCGCTCGTCAATTATTGGGCACGCATGTCCGTGGCCAAGCGTTGAGCTGGTGGCCCCGTTGCCTCAGCAGCATGCCCTGCCGTGGGGTGCTGCCGGGGGCTCGGTGCCAGGCTGGGGCAGGTGACCCACCGTTTGCTTCAGTGCCCGATAGCACTAATAATCCCTCCATTTTGTGATGGACCTTTTTGATGAATCATATCATTCCATTGTGAAAAAAGAAAAGGTTTTGTTCAGGCCTGATACATTTGGCACCCGCTGGGAGCCGGACGCACGCTGGAGTCTGGACCTGTCCAGGGAGGGGGAGGCTGCGGGTAGGGATGAGCCCTGTCCCTGTGCCCCATCCCCTCGGGGAAATAAGGGCACTCAGAAGGGGTGCAGAGCGTGGAGACCTTGGCTGAGACCCATCAGCTCAGATGATGTACTTAAACTTTTAATAACAAATAGCACTCGATACAGCACATTTCCAGCATTTATTGAACTGAAGTGCCTTCTACTGCTTCAGTGCTGAGCCCCGAAGCCTGTCCTGGATGATTTAAGAATGATCCATCTGGAGAATGATGCAGACAATTTGTTACATCCAGCCAGAGAGCCATAGAAACCACAATAACAAGCTTAAATGATTTCAGCATCGCTACATCATCCAGCCCCAGCCAACCTTCCTCAAAGCTACCACCAAGGTGGGGTCACCTCATCACGCACGGCTCCTCTTCCCGAAGCCGATGCTCGTCCTGCAGCCCAGCCTGGCGCCAGGAGCCCGGCTTCCAGCTCACGTCCTGCGGGACACAGGGACGCCGGCATGGCCAGTTCCCCACAGCCAGGGGAACCGTTTCCCCATCCCCCTTCTCATCTCTCCTTCCCCACCAAATCCCTACTGAGAAAATAAAACCCCTTCCTTGGTGGGCTCCTCCTTCTGCAGGCAGCATTGTTGCATGTTGATGGTTACCACCTAGCCCTGGAAAAAATCAGGGCTTCGTTTTTCAAAATAGCATGTTGATTGATGCTTAAAATATCTCCAGCAATTACTTCGCCCCGGTATAATTATAATAATTAAACTCGGATAATGCTTAGTCCTACTTTTTAACAGAACTGTGTGCTGCGGCATCAGTGCGCTCGTGTTTTGTTTCCAGGCTCGATTCTCGGTCTCGCCCGCTGCTGGGCTGAGGCAGCTCGGGAGGGATGCAGAGATTGCCGCGCTGGCAAGGGGATGGTGACCCCACCAAGGCACCGCTGGCCCCGGGCACTGCTCGAGGCACGGCGGCTGTGCCCTGGCCCTCACCGCACAGCGAGCAGGGATGCTCCTGGCTCTGTGCTGGAGGGGAGCAGGGATGGCTGGCTCTGCGGACACCGTGTTGGCTGGTTCTCCCCTTTGGCTGCAATGCAGAACGTTGAGCTGGCCGGGCTGGGGCGCAGATCCTGCAGCAACGGTCTTCCATGGAGCACCAGAAGTCACCCAAGCAGCAGAGCAGCGAGGAGCTGCTGCCTGCTCCTGCAGCCACGCCGGCTGCTGGCAGTCAGTGAGTGAACTGTGCCCATGGTGCGGCACCGCACAGCACCCACCCGCCCGAGCCCTGCAGCTCCTCCTCGTCCCCACATCCCCTCTCCCATGCTCAGCACAATATTTCTCCTCTGCGCTCCCAGCAGCGACACTTGCAACAATTCAGGCTGGTGAGTACGTTTCCGGCTGTGATAAACAGCAGGGAAAGGAATGAGATCCCAACACTGTATTTCATGCCCTGAAATCCCACTCGCATGCGGAAGCGAACAGAGCTCTCCAGCTGATATATGCGGCTCCGGGGCCAAGCGCATCCTGTTCGCTTGTACACATTGTCACGGTGATTTAAGCTGGCAATTTGGCCCTAAAATGAAGAGCATCTCACTTTGTCCCTCCCTATTTTCCTATCTATTTTCCCACAGAAGAGAGCTTTTGGGGAGGATTAGGCTGGGCTGGGGACAGGCGGCATCGCTGCTCCTCATTCTGCTGTGCCGGAGAGCTGCACGGGGCCCCGGCACCGCGGGAAGGCTGCAGGCGGCTGTGCCGAGCTCTGCCTGCTCAGGTCATACCTCTTCAGAGCCGACAGACACCAAAAAAGGCTTTTTTTCTCCATTTCTAGGTCAGAAGGCGTTTCGAAGGATTGTGGCCACACTGTCCCATGGTGTCCTGGGGAAGGGGAGGATGCTGGAGGGGGCACGGGGGGCTCTGGAACGTGTCCCCACTGCCCGGCAATCTCTGCACGGTGCCCATGTCCCTGCATCCGTCCGTCTGTCCAGTAAGCAGAGCGTGGCTGTGTGATGGCAGAGCCAGCTCCGCCTGGGAGCACAATGGCCCCAGTGTCAACCTTCATCATCCATTTCAACCCAAATTTGCAAACAAGAAATAGCATTTTAAAACATCTGCTCGTGGCAAGATGGCTCTTTATGTAAAACATGTACCGAGTTAAGCAATTCTGTTAATGCCTGCTTACCTTATTGCACCGCTCTTTATTTAAAACATCATTAGTGACGTTTAATTAACTCCCTAACTGTCCCATTAGAGGGCTTCTCTCTTTCAATCACTTTGTCCCAAAACAGGCACACGGGTCCCCCTGAGCTCCAGGGGACATTGGGCAAGTCCAGAGCCCTGGCACTCTCCTGCCTGTCCTGCAGGGTCCAGAGGTAGGTGCTGTCATGGTAGGGACCCCAAGGAGATGCACCAGACCCTGAGGAGATGCACCAGACCCTGAGGAGATGCACCAGACCCCGAGGAGATGCACCACACCCAAGGAGACGCACCAGACCCTTTTCCTGGGATGAAGGCAGGGACATTGCTCTGCACTCACCCAAGGGATGCGCAGCCGGGGACCTTTCTCCAGGGAAGCCCCTGGGCTCCTTCTTGCCGAGGAGTTGGTCCCTCCAGCCCCCAAAACGACCCTGTCCCCACCCCAGGGGCCGTGGCGGAGGAACCCAGTCAGCACCCGGCTGCGCGGTTCTCATATCAGTTTTAATAGCAACATCAGAGTACTAAATATACACAGGGAAATCGGTATAGGGTGGCATTTACAGTGCTTCCAAATACACAGCTTCCAAGTACAGAGACAAATTAAAAACCACTCGGGAATTGAACAGGTCTGGCCCCGGGGGCAGCCGGCTCCCCGGCCCCCCACCATCGCCCGGGCTTGCTCCCGGGGCAGCCGCGATGCCGAAAGGCACCGGGTGCCTCGTGGTGCGGGATTTTCCCAGGAAAATAAAGAAGTACTCAGTGATGTAAAACCGGTTACAAAGTAAAAGCTGTCTCATGTTAGAAAACGCGCTTTTTTGGCAAAATAAAAATAAAGTGTAAACTTCACTGTACATGTCCTATCAAACCAAAAAATAAACCCATGGAACCTAAAATAGAAGAATCTGGGTCAGAAATCTGTGCCCTTAGTGTACATTTTTGTGCAACATAGACTTTTTCTCAAAGTAAATATTATCTCCACTCGTGACACTATTAAAAATGTACCTACAAATGCTGAGAATAATTCTTAAAAATGCATGAGAAGCGTTACATGAGATCTGGAGACCAAACCCACAGACTTCTGAAATGGTGAGGGATTTCTTGCTGGTTTTGAAAAAATCGCTTACACATTTTATACCTGGTTGAACGAAAATTCCAACCACATTCATCCTGAAATGGGTGGGCTGGGATAGTATATATATTTTTGTTCTATTTTCTTTTTTTTTTTTTCTTTTTTTTTTTACAAAATATATAATATGTGTAGAATATCTACTATTTAACTACCATTTTAGCTGAACTACCCTCCTTCGCAACGAGCTGCCAATGGAGAAGAGGTATCCTGAAACCCACCCCGGCGCGCATCCCGCCCCGGCTTTGCCGTGGCACGGAGGCTGGTGAGCCCACGGAGCGTGTCTCTGGCACGGCCTCACCACCACCACCAGCGCCGCCACCACGGGCGGCCCTTTCCTCTAGCTGGGAAGACAGAGTGAAGGTAAACGATGAGATCTGGGGAGTCGGGCAGCCGCCCGCGACCCGCTCTGCCCTGCGCACCCAGGATGCTGCGGGATGATGCCGCCCGCGGGAAATCCCCGATGGCACAAACCAGGGGGGTCGGTACCAAACCCCACTGACCTGCCCGCTGTGCTGCAACACAGCAGCTTGCACCCGCAGCCCCACAGCAGCCTAGTTTGGTGCAGAAAAGAGCTGGAGCAGCCCTGCCCACCGCCCTGGCCCAAGGAGTCCTGCCAACTCCCCGGCTCAGGAGTGGCGAATCCTGTAGCTCCCGCGCGGTGTTTGCAAGGAATTTTGTCGGAGATGTCCCGCACAGCCCCAGGAGCGCTGGGCTTGCTGCAGAGCTAAGGAAGAGCCTCTCCTCTGCTGGGGAACCCACCAGCCGCCGTCCTGGCACAGAACGGCTGGCTTTGCCAGCTCCTGGCAGGGGTGGGCAGTGAGAAGGGCTCGTCCCAAGCCCTTCTCTCCCTAAGACAGAGCCACAAGCCACACACAGACACACCATGACATGTCTGGGGATCCAGCGGCCTTTCGGCAGCTGCGGCACATTTCTTAGGAACTACTAAGGGACTAAGAAACTCATAAAATGAACCAAAAAGCAACAAGCAGCAGCTATCTGGAAGTTTATGGGAAAGCAAGGAGCAAAACTTTTGGTTTTTTCAAGCTGCCAGATCCACAATGAAACAAAACACAGTAAAAAGCTCTGGTTTTCCAGGAAAAGGGCACGGAAACGTGGTTTTGCCAGGCAGTGGTGGACACCCAATGCTGCGTCTGGGCTGGTCAGGAGGGATGTTCTCCACCTCACAAGCTGCTGCTCAGCCCGCGGCAGTGCCCATGACGCTGCCCAGCACACAGGGCTCGATTTCACGGTGCAACGTTTCCTGCTACCTATGCAATGTTAACGGGCTGGAAAACAAGCTCAGCTTCCGAATGACAAGAGAAAAATCCCTCATTCCCCAAACACACGCCTTCCTTTCTGTCCCTGCACAGGAGCAGGACCCCACTGCTGGGGCGAGCGGCTCCAGAGGAGTCAAAGCACCCGGTGGCACCGAGGTTGGCAAAACTCCCCCGTTCTTGCTGAGGAAGCTTTGGGCTGGCTCAGGGCAGCAAACCCCGGCACCGCTCCTGCCCGCCGAGGAAGGAGCTTTGTGTCCAGTGAAGGGCAGCGATGGAAGGAGCCCAGCGAGAGCTATCACCTGTGGCTGCGGCAGCCAAAAGACCTTGGGGTGAGATGATGTGGCCGAAACGTGGCAAAGCTCACGTGGGAAGGTGTCTGCAAAGCCCACGCTCGCCTGCTTTTTCCCCTGTGTGAAAGGTCTGCTCCACCCACCTATTCCATGAAAGCGCAACCTTGTATTGTCATTCCTTTCTCTTTTTTTGGCTTGTATCAACAGCAGGGAATGAAACAACCCCAGTTCATTTCTCTTTACTATGGCAGAGATGGGGATGCCGGGAGCCTGCCTCGTCAACCACCACGCTTCCAGCTCCAGCCCTTCCCTTCCTCCGGGCAGTTGTTCCTCGGTGTGCTGGGCACGCACAGGGGTGGGAGGGATTCTCTGATAAAGTGCAAGTGCTGTTGGTCCTTATAAATAAGGGAAGATTGTGCATCTACTTTTGTTCCCTGGGTCACCACTCATCCCTCGGTGACCAGGACGTGTCCTTCTGCAGACCACATGCAAAGCCCGTGCAAGTCCTGCCATCAGAAACCTGCACCCGTCGTCTGGGGTCAAAGTTATTCGCCCTCATTCCCTCTCCCTGACACCCACACAATTCCCCAGCTCCGCAGGGAATCTCCCGGGAGCTGGGTGCCTCTCCATCACCATCACCAGTGTGGCTGGCGCTGCTCTGCCAGCCCCAGCTCCGCCTGACGACTCCCCTCCCAGCAGCGGAAATACAGAGCGATGCTTCAAACGCTGGGCAGTGAGGGAGCTGAGATATATTTTATGATGTCAAATTGCTCTCGAGCTCACACTGGAATACCCGCAGGAGCTGCTGGGTGCAGCCAGCACATACAAATAAACGGGAAGATCAATGGGTGAAGCACAACAGACGCGGCTCCCGAGCTGGCGTGGATGGATGCCAGCAAAGTCAAACAAAAGAAGGAGAATTCAAAAACTGTGCCAGGCAGGGTAATTTGCAGGGCTGCACCATTTACATCAGCAAAACACAAGAGCCCCAGTGTACTGAGATGACGGATCACCCTGGAGCTGCTCAGAATCCGGGCTCCTCGCAGAGGTTTTGGCTGATCTGGGGCAGCCCAGGGGTAAGCGGCACCCGGGACCCTCCACTGCGCTGGGACATCGCCAGTCCCAGCAAGGTAACGCGCTGGGCTCTTAATTGCACTCACAAGACACACACAAAAGAGCAGATCTCTGCTCCTCTGCACAAGGAGACCTGGCCCTGTTAAACCTCCTCCAACACCAAGCCCCAGCCCTGGGGACACACATCTCTGCTGCCGCCCACGCCTGCCCAGCTCAGCGCCCACAAGAAACCGCCTCTGCAGAAGGAACTCGTTCAGTCACAGAATAAACCTGGCCAGGAGCAACAGGAACCCTCCTCCTCCTCCTCTCCAGCTGCCAGTCGGCAGCAGCCCGGGTGCAGAACGCACCCAAGGCGATGCTCGAGGCTCATCGGAGTCGCAGGGAATGTTGCCAACACCCTCGGAGATGTTTGGTTCAAGCCTGCAGGTAATCGCCAGGTCCGGCAAGGAAGACTTCTTCCTGGGGCAGCTTCCAAAAATTCAGGAAAATAATCCAGATTGTGCAATTCCATCAGAAAAGGATATGGAAACAAGAGACCGCACGCGTGGCTATGTGCAATACCAGGAGGTTCTACTTTTTTTTTTTTTTTTTTTTAAACTGCACATTCATTATAATAAAGAAATGGGGCTGAAGAATTAGCAGAGGAGTAGAAATGTGTATCTGGACAATTCTAAAAAATCGCTAGTATTTACGAAGGGCAGTTTACAAAAAGAACTGGAGGACTTTGGTCTGAACTCTGCTGTCGTTCCCACCCACGCAAGGTTGAAGCAACCCAACCGAGACCCATCTCAGTGTCTGACCTGCAGCAGACCCTCATGCGAATCGTGCAGTGTAGGTGCCCAGGAGCCCTCTGCAAGCTTTGCCTTGGCACGATCTATGTGGGCAAGCCCAGACTCAGAGGTGGGGACTTGCAGGAGAGTTGACACACTTGTCAGCACCCACCAAACCACCCACCCCAGCAGGAGATGGGACATGGGACATGTTTCTAGAGCAACACACCAAACCAGAGCCAGCGGAACTGTACTTCCCTGGCGCACCATTGGGCAAAATTCCCTTTTTAATGCTGTTAAATGATCCCCATGATTGTGGACAGTGGGCTGAACCTTCTCCTGCCATGGCTGACCCTGCCAAGACCATGAGAGCAAAGGAAGAGGGTCCCTGGAGCTCCCTGGCCTGGGTCAGGAGGCAACGGGCTCGTTCCTCTCCCGCTTCTCACAAAGGCTGAGCAAGCTTTGGTGTTGTGGCCAATTTAGAAGCCATTTTCCAAAAAACTCTCCACATCCTACTCCTGAAATTCATTTCTTGTCCCAAGAGAGGTTCATCCTTTGAAAGGCCATGCCTAAAATCCATCCCCGGCCAGCCTGGAGGCATCACACCTAATACAGCAGGGACCACAGCTGTGCAAAACAAAGGGCAGACATCGGCTTTGGGGCTTCTTCCCATCTACCTCGATGACGTATCAGGCTCTAGAAGGCTGGAAATACCCTTCACCATGACCTCGAGCTGCTGCAAGCTGCCAGGAGCTGCGGGACCCGCCTGCTGCGAGCTCCCTGCTCACTTCCCACTTGCCCCGCTTCCTTCGGCAGGAATGCACTTTGTGACTTTGGGCCAGACGCATCCTTTTGGCTATAACCCCAGCCCGCTTCCATCGTCCTCTCGTTCTGGACCAGGCTCCGGAGCACCCCGGCATCGGCAGCGCCGGCCGCGCTCCGGCTGGTTTTTGGGCAGCCTCTCCCCGGCTCCCCACCAGCACCGCAGCCCTGGCCACCCCCCGCCGCTGCGGTCACGTCACCACTGCTGGAAAAGCATTTCCAAAAAGAACCAAAACTAGATATATATATATATATATATGTATACATACATATATATGTTTATACATACACACACGTATATATATGTATATATGTCTACCTATATAGACACATATAAGTTTGCAAGGCAAGCTGCCAAAGTAGAAAACATCGGTTCACCTAGTTTGTATAATGCGTGTGAAAGAAATGAGACTTTCAGCCCATGATGTCTTCTTTAAAAATGAGTATTTAAGATCTTCAAAAATTGCTACAGTACAAAAAGTGTTTGTGTGTGTGTGTATATATATATATATATATATATTTTCTCTCTACATATATCATATGTACGTATGCGTATGGACCGGAATGGATGACCCCACCAGAAGAGACGCCCTGCTCGTCCTCCACAGCATTTCCAGGCGTTAGCGACTCGGTTTCGGCTTCTCGCGAAGTCTCTGCATCGGTACATGGCACATAATGGTATTATTGGCACAGGTTCAGAGTCACAGTCCCCGTCCCGGCTCCAGGCGCTGGCTCCTTCCCTCCCAATCTCTCGCCGGTTCCTCTTCCTCCACGGGATTCTTCGCTCGCACGTTTGTCTTTCCCTTCTCCAAAAAACGCGCTCTTTGAAAAATGCAGTTCCCTATAGGCGTGTTCATTTTTATAAAAATATATTTGGCCCATAGAATGCTGCTCTTTGAGTCTCCTACTGGTAAACAGAAATGGTAGGTACAGGTAACCCATTATTTTTTTATATTTTTTACAGGTTCACCAATGGAATCCTGTTAAGGGCGAGAAGAAAAACAAAGATTAAATCACGACAAGGAAACACATGGTGACTCGCATCGCTTGATCCCCCCCGGGGGCTTCCCCCTCCTCCCAGCAGCAGCACCGTGGGGCTCAGGAGGGCAAACGCTGATGGCAGCGGGTTAGCAGCCCACGGGAGCAGAGGAAGTGGGACGTCTGTGACCCCCCCACCCTGAGCTTGCATGTGGGACTGGGACCACTCCTCCTGACTCTTCCCTGGAGAAGCCACAGCCGTGTCCAGCTCATTTTCAGATGTGTTTCGCAGGACAGCCTTTGGGATGGGGATGTCTGTGCTGGGATGAGGATGTCCACGGTGGGATGGGGATGTCCATTTTGGGATGGGGATGCCCGTGGTAGGATAAGGATGTCCATGGTGGGATGGATGGAGAGGCTTCGGTGTGTACTGCACACTTTTATCTCCTCGTGGCCTTTGCCAAAGTGTGATTTATTCCCCAGCATCCCGGCGTTCTGGAGCTTTTCATACTTGGGCTAAGAGCAGCGAGTGCTCTGGCAGATGAGAAGATGACGATGAGCACTAACAAGATTTTCTAAAGTTAAATGTCCTAAAGAAATCAATAGAGAACTGGTTAAGCATCAAGAACAGAGATCCTATTGAAGTCCTTCTTAAGCTATTTATTTGCCATCTTCTGTAAGATCTCTCCCTACATAATCTTTAAAGCTCTATGCAAAGACAATCGCTCCCCATCATTAGCAGGCGGCCACTTGCTTTACGTGTACGTGGTTTTACGGCCAGCGACACGTGGGGTAACGCAGCCCAGCGTGCCCGGGACCGCTCCCCACGGGTGGGCTCCCCACAGACACACACACAAGTGCTGCCTGCTCACAGCCCTCGTCTACGCCGCGACCTCTGACCAGCTGGTTATCAGCGATTAACTGCTTTTTGTTCAAGGGTTCTTTCTTCGATGCTATTTTTAAGCAAGATGCCCAATATACACCATCTCCAACAACAACACTGAAGGCTTAATTAGCGAGACAGATTTTAGAGTCCTTAATCTCCGGCACCGGGGCTGTGTTGGGACTGCTGTTGTTCCTCCGAAGACAAGCCTGGATTTTTTATGATGACTCATTATCTGTTAATGTTAATACAAATCATTTGCTGTTGTTAGGCAGAACGGGGCCGTTGCAGCAGCTGCTCGCCGTGTTCAAAGCATGGAATTACCGTACAATACCCTAAATTTTAACTGCCTTACACGAAAGCCAGGGTCAGATCAACGCTGCCCAACCGGTACGATCTCCAGGTCTCAAACTGCCACTTCCCTAACAGCGATGCCGAACATTTACATAGTTCTGGATGAATGCTATTTAATGCACGCATTGCAGGATGTAAAATTTATATTGTATTCCAAATAGCCTCTTTGTGCAAAGTAGGTCAGCGCTTGATCAACCTTACAGATTTTTGTATAATCTCATTCCATGGGGTTTTGCAGTCAAAGAGAGCGGGATTAAGGACAAGAATAATGCGAAATCTCAAACTTCATTTCAGAAAGCCCCAAAGCCAGTATGAAATCAAACCACACCGGCCACAGTTTGCTGCGGAGCCCGGGCAAAGCCAGGTGAGTCTTCAGCAAATGTCACCTCTGGGTTTGCAAAGCGGCAGCTGCTCCTGCCGCTGCGCCTCCTCTGTCATCGGCAGAGTTCTGCTTCTCATACCCCTGTGCCGCTGATTCCTCAGTGAGTTGCTTGGCACAAACGTGTTAATTGATGGCTTTGCTCAGCACCGAGCACAGCCCTGAGCACCGGTGCTGCTGCCACACGATGTCTAGGGGTTAGGGAGATGTTTGAAGAAGGTTGGATTCGATGATCCTAGAGGACTTTTCCAACCTGTATGATTCTGTGATTCTATGATTCTATGTGCCACAGCCAGGCCAGGTCCCCTCCTTGACGGAGCAGCCGAGGGGCTGCCTGCTGCCCAGGTTCCACCTCCAGCTCCACACCAGCTCCGGCGGGGCCTGACGCCGGCAGAGCAATCTGCTGGAAAGCTCCGACAGCTGCTCACCGCTGGTGACATCACCCGCCCCTGGGAGAGCCAGCGCCAGCAGAGACCGCGCCGGCAGCACCAGAACCTTCCCCATCGCTCCTGTTGGCACGGGATGAATCTAGCCCCAGGAAAGAACTCCAACATCTGCTTGCCGTGTAACTAGATGAGTTTCACCAGGTTTCCTGACACAACCTCCACGCTGCCTGCAGCTCTCCAAGGCTGGAGACTGTTCTGCGGCACCGTCCCCTACATCTGCTCCCTGCAGCCGCCCAGCTCAGCCTTGCGGTGCCATCAGCCCTGGCAAATGCCACACTGCCATTTCGGCGGCTCGACGTTCAGGCCTCGCACTGTGCTGACAAACTGTAATATGTAAAGTCCACATTAGCATCCAACCAGCCTCCTGGTGCTCCTCTAGTCGATGTGTCCACACGCCACACCATCCATCCTGTGCCTCCGGCTCTGGCTCTACCCGTTTGGTAGCACTAATTTGCTTATTAGACAGCTAAGAGCTGTGAAGTGCCATCAGTTAAAACTTGTGAAGTGCTTTGAGCCTTTCCAAGGAGAGAGGTTTCTGGCAGAGAGGTCAGTGCGATGTCTGACCCCTCCAGCGCATGGCCCTGTGTCTGCAGAGTGGGGAGAGCCCCCAGCTCCCTCCTGGTTGGGGGGTGCCCACCTTGTCCCCCCTCTGCTGCAAGAAAGGGGCTGAGAAGAGAAAGCTGCGGCAGCCAGCAGGCTCCGTGTGCTCTAGAGCATCCTTCCACCTCTGCCAGGATGCAGCGGGCCAGCATCAACCAAGTCACCTTCAGGCTATGCTGCTGCTGCTGCTGCCCTAGGAGCCAGCCAGGAAAACAGCCAGGGGAGGTGCAGCCCCAGGTAGCCGCATCTCCTCCTCCACCAGCCTCTCCTCAAGAAATGAGAGCTGGAAAGGTTTCCCCAGTCTCACTGCTCCTCCTGCACTTGCCAGCATCTCTCTGGTGACAGCACAAGGCAACCACAAGAATGGGACAACTTAGCAGGGATCCATCCCGCTACCAACAGCCACACCACCAGCTCATGGGAGGTTTTGCCTTACATAGCGACATGTCAGACTTGAAATACTCACTGTCTCTGCGGGATGTCCCACATGGCACACACACATTCATGCAAAATGCTGTTTGCACGGGGCTGTGACACATCTTTTGACCGCAGGCTCTGGGAAGCCACGGAAGCTACACTGAGCGCGGGGGGCTGCAGGGACACTCCCCACATTTGGTGAGGATCTACGGCAATTGCCTGGTTTTTACCACGACGCGCCACTTCTGTGTGTGTATTCTGGAAAAACCCTGGTGCAAATACACGTATGCACATGTATTCACACAGGGTTTTGGGTCAATCTCATTTTGTTAACATTAATGAAACCAAACATCAGCTTCCAGAACTGTATAAATAATTGAAACACGATTATGGAGCTAATGCTCCAGGTACAGCTCAGATAGATTTTTCCAGAGCACATCAATATGTGTTTTATGGATTCCATGAAAACGGGTCAATGAGAATTTCAAGGATTTAATAAGGCATAATGTGCTGGCTTTAAACCATTTAAAGAAATCTATGGAGATGACCAGGGCATGGTCTTTGGCACAGAGTTTCACAGGACCTCAGGCCGGCATGGTGGGAATTGCACTGGCTTCCCATAGCGGGCAACAGCTCGGAGCTGCTCATTCTCCATCCCTCCGCTTCAGGCACGAGAGCTGCGGATGACATCCAAGTATGACTGGCCTGGGGTTTTTTTTTAAACACATTCTAAGCCAACAGACAGACATCACAAACTGCAGAGCCCAGGGCGGAAGAGGTACGCTGGGTTGCTGCTGTTTGCTTTCCAAAGCCGGTGTCCACACACGCTGGTGGGGAACCCCTGCAGAACCTCTGTGCCCATCCTGGGGCTGCCCTGCTCACTAACACCAGCAACCCAGCCAGGTACCTTCACACTTTGTCCCGCTGAGGCGGTAGCCCCAGTGGAAGACTCAGAGAAATAAGGAGAGAACATTAAGAGATGGGGAGTGAGTGACTTTTAAGTTCACTCTAAAGCCCCGCTGGGCAAGAGGGGCTCTCAGGGGGCAGAGCCTGGGACCCCTGAGACCCTGCGGGCAGAGATGCCGGTGGCCCAAGGGCTGGACCCCTGCCCTCTGCTTTCCTCTCTCTGCCCTCGGCCGCGCAGGCAGGTGCCCACCTCCCCCGGCCTGCTCAGACACAGCCGAGACCATTAACGTTTTATTCCCTTCCATTCTAATCTAATTATATTTCTGTGTTCAATAGCTGAGCATAATGTTAAACAGGCTATTCCGAGCAAGCCGCAGTCAGGGAAGGCTGGAAATTTCATTTACACTGAATATATGATTCATTACAGCAGGGACTTGGGACAGACCAATTAATTCACCTGAGCGTGTGGCTCAAACGGGCACCGCTGCCCCTGGGTGCGCTGGCACAGGCTGAGCCCTCACTGCCTTCCCTGCCACCGCCAAAAGCCATACAAGGAGGTGAAAACAGCCTGAGCCAACCCAAAAAAGAGGGGAAAAAAAAAAAAAATCCCCAAACAATGTGCTGCTGAAACCAGTACAGCATATTTGCTCTCCTTGGGTTGCAGTAGGACCCGAGGCATGAACCCGGCAGCTGGACACATGGGGTGCAGGCTCGGCTTCCCACAGAGCAAGGAGCAGGAGGAGGAGGAGGAGGAGGAGGAAGAGGAAGACCCCGGCACCCTCACAGCGGGAGCATGGGAGTGTTTATGACAGCAAACATCACCAAATGAGCTTTCAGGTACCGATGGAGCATGCATGTTGGATGCAGGACTCTTGAATGAGATGGGCTGTCTATCATGCAACAAGACGTTCACTACAGACCAGGCCACTTCACAGCATGGAAATCACTGTCGCTTGTCCAGGTTTTAGAGGTGGGCTGGAACCACAAGACCAGGCTGAAGTTCAAGGCCCCCCCAGGGACCCATCGCTCTCAAATCCTCATCCATTCCAGTCCCTGATTTTTAGCTCAGGCCCATCTGTAATTCACCTCCATGGAAAAGCCACTTTGGTACCCAGTGTATACAGGGTGGTAGGAGACGTGTCCAGCCATCCCAGCCGGGTGAGCCACCCCGCTCAGGACCCACGTCCTGAAAGAAGCGTGAGCAGGAGGATGGCAGCGGGCAGGGAAGCGAGCGGTTGGTGGCGGGCAGGGGCCGATGGGCGCGGGGGGACATGGGATGGACGCGGGGGGAGCGCGGTACGTACCAGGAAACAGCCCGATGGCGTCTGCCCTGCCCCCAGGAGTCAAACAGGCTTCGGCCAGTCAGCAGGAGATTTCAAACCATTTCTCAGACACAAAGGCCACAGGAATAAGATGCCGGTCAGAAGAAGAGGGTCTGCAGCGAGCAGAGAAAGGGGCTTGCACGTGCTGGTATGTAACACACAAGGAGCAAGCCGAGGTGGCCTGCTGCAAAAATCAGCTTTTTCAGAGTGAAAAAAAAATAAATAAATCTCCGAAGTAATGCTTTGAATGGGGTTATTGGCCTTGGCAACCAGGGCAGTGCAAAGCAGAGAGAGAAGAAAAAGATGGACTGCGATATTGAGCGTTTTCAGCCCTGTGCACGAGCATCGTTTAACACAGCCGGTTGCTCTGGGGGCAGCTGGCCCCACACGGCAGCGGGACAGCTCCTGCCTGCCACCTCCCTGTCCCTCGGGTCCCTCGTGGGTCTGCCGTGCCCATCGCCTGCGTGGAAACACACGAGGCCAACAGCGTCCCAGAAAGCATCACCTGACAGCAGAGAAGCGCCGAACCCTTTCCAGCCAGAATAAGGACGCTGGGGCTCCCATCAAACCCAATGCCCATGCTCCACGAAATGGTTTGAAACTCCCTGCCAGTTCTCTGCCTTCCACCATCTAAGGAAACCCTGGAAAACGTGAACTAGCAAAATCCCATGCACAGGCAGATGATGACAGTTAAAAAGATTTAAGCTGGCTTCTGCCCTTCACGCAGGCAGTCATCAGCTCTGGGTGGCACATGCGCCACGGTCCAGCCGGGCTACGTGGGGCACCAGTTGCTCATTTTCTCCCTCCACACTCTCCTCCTGATTTTTCCTCCAGCTTTGATGAAGAACACGCATTCATGGTGTGGTGAAACAGCACCGGCGCCCAGAGAAAGGGCTCTGGGAGCCAGCCCACGGCGTGGGGAAAGGTTACTCTCATTTTCTCCCTCACCGTGCTGGCAAGGTGCACGCAGAGCCAGGGCTCGCATCGCTTACACCGCGCCGCCAGCTGCTCTGAAGCCCCCTTGTTAATGCATCACTATTTCACGCCAGACAAACGGTTCATTTGGCTCTCGCCGCCCGCTCCTCCATTAATCACCCCGCTCATTCGCAACCCAGCAGCTCTTTCGATGCCACTTAGCAGACAGCACGAATGCTGGAAGATGGATCCGGTGGCATTTACGTGCTGGCGGCAGCAGCTGGGAACTGAGAAACGTGCGGTGCCGAACACTGCCAGGGCAGGATGAGGGGTCCAGCGGCCATGCCCGCAGGGTGAGTGAGCATCATGGCTTGGAGAGCCCGAGGAAGGCAGTTCTGCCATGTGCTCCCAGGGCATCTCCTGCCAACGGGTATCTCTGCTGGCACCAGACTGGGATGATGCTCCCCAGTGCATGGAAAACCGCGTTGGCTGCCTCACCTGTTTCCATTGAAGGTTGTTTTATAATCCCCGGGCGAGCGCAAGGCCTCCTCCGCATAGACGGGCACGGGGGTCCGGACGCACTCGTGGGAGCACTGCAGCGTCTCGTTGTAGGCGGTGAAGATGTCGAGGGCACTGGGCACGCGGGCCGGGGCGAAGTCGGTCAGGTTCTGGCAGCTCTCCTCTTGCTGGTCCAGCTTGCGCTGGTGGCTGTTGCGCCGCGGGCGCCCGCTCTGCGCGCAGCTGGGGACAGGAGAAGGGACACCATGCACTGTGTGACAAGCTTTTTACCATCAGAGGAATTCCTTAACAAGTCTAAGAGGGTGATGGAGCCTGGCCCAGGCTGCCCAGAGAGGTTGTGGAGTCTCCTTCTCTGGAGAGATTCCAAAGGCACCTGGATGCGATCCTGGGC